>CM076579.1:93980057-94017135 GCA_034641835.2 Pinus albicaulis | reverse complement strand
GGTTAAACACCAATTAATTATAACTTGTTCCAAGCACATGATTTTTATTTTATTTTATTTTATTTTGTAGACAGAGGGACTGTGTAGACAGAGGGCTAGAGGTGGTAGAGGCTATTTCCCAGGATTTGTGTTTCCCACCTCCCACCTCCCATGCCTTCTCCCAGGACTTCCTCCGCCTTGCAGATTTTGGACCTCCCATGCCTTCTGCGATCCTGACCTCCTGACCTCCTGACCTCCTGACCTCCTGGGATTATTTATTTATTTATTTATAGCATTCTGGAGTTACAATAACATGGGTAAATATCATGAGTGCTACTATGGGTGGATGCCACTTTCCATTTAAATCAAACATAAATCGTCCTACCCCTTAGGTTATTCTTGGGTAATGGAAGGTATGAAAATTAACCGAATCTCCAAGGTTTATTACTAGACTGCGTAATCCTATTTTTCCAACCTCTTTCAAACTAAAAACAAATGGTAACTATCATATTTGACTTATCAAGAGCTTTCCAATGATGTGTAAGTTTTATGTCATTTGATTTATGGGTTGAAAGTTACACTCATTTGATTCGTTAATCCGATACGCGAGCGCCTCCGCAACTTCTTGACTAAAGGCGCTAGGTTTGAACCGGTTGCTCGACGCGGCGTTCGGGTCAGTCGAGCGGTGCTGCCCTGCCCTTCCTGAAAAGCTTTTTTTTGCCTCTGCTTTCATGCATGACAGCTCTCAGTGGGATCTATTCTTTGGAGCTTCTCTCGATTGTTTCGCCGTCGCTCCGTCCGGGGGGTATTTGCTTTGCCTCTCGGGGCAGCGTGATCGTTGATGGCCGGTCCGGCTACGGACCGAGACTTCTGCGCCTTGCCCGAAATTTCGTGATCCGTGTGTAAGCTAACCGCGGATGTCGGGCGGGGGTGTCACCTCCTCTGTCCTCCCAGAGGCTCCCATTCAAAACTTTAGTTGCCTCCGGTTCAAAGCGCCCTCCTTCTCGCTCTCACAGATAAACAAAGAAGATGGACCCCTATCCCTTCGTGGCTTCCCCCGACACACTTGCAAAGTCGCTTCCGAACTGTTGAAAGAGGCCCCACAGGCCGCCCGCCCGGCCTCTCGTCTTCGCCAAATCGGGTTTTACAGGGGAGTGGAGCGCGTAAAACCGGAAGCCGCTCATTAAAGAGGGAGTCAAAAGTTACTTCGTGGTAAGGCGTCTTTTTTGTTTTGCTCGAAACCCCGACGATAAAGGATTAATTTTCAAAATGGACCCGCCTTCATGGGCCCCTGTGGCCTTTACCTAAACAACGTCTCCCTGATTTTTGACCCGTCACGGACGTTCCCCCGCTGTCCCGGCATGGGTTCGGCTTCCATTTGCCTCTTCACCGTGAATCACAAAACCTCCAGACAGCGAGCTACTGTGGAAATACAGATCAAGCTGCTAGAAGGACCAAAGATTCTTGCGCACGCATCTACGTTGAAGTTTATCCGGAAGAAGGGCTACTGCATAATCAAACTTACGTAGCCGGGTGACATATGTTCAAGAGGTTGGACTATGAGCAGTCGCTTTTTAAATGCAAAGAACGCTAAGGACACGGTCATTTTGCAAAGCACCGCAAGAAGAAGGCTGAGAACAAGTTGGCAAACAAAAATCTGTGGACTTAATGGACTCAGTGTAAAATTGCAAATTCAAAAAGAGGGTATATAGGAAAATAAACAAGAATGGAGAAACTAGTGATCCAAAATAAACTGAAGAAGAGGAAGCAATCCAGCTAATATTGCAGTAATGTGTTCAAGAGATCCATCAAGTTAACTCAACAATATAATGAGGAGCGAGAAGAAACTCCACCTTCAAACAAAGAGAGCAGCTAACCCCAAGAGGTTGACACAAACTGCTGGCAACCTCACTAACTCATCAGTGCGTGAGGTAGCAATAAAACAATGGAGAGCTCGGATACATCGGAGGATGAAAACCACAGCGTCCATCAAAAAAAACAGAAGGAAACCTGTACAAAAGAGGGAGTGAGGAGTGCGTAAAGACTCAAAACGCAAGGAAGTCGGCCCACAATAGAAACGTCTATCGGTTAAACACTGTACTCAAGCAACATGCCCTCCAAGGGAGGCCACATCCATCAAAACAATAAATAATGGCGCTGAATTTCTTCAAACTCAGAGGACCTGGGAATCCTCCAAAATTGAGGTCATAAAGATCTTGAAAGTTGGAAACTCTCAGATATTCTGTTGTTCTCAAGAGATAAAAATAGAAGGGTGTGCCCTTTCTAGAGACCAAGAGATCAGGCGGAATAAAAAAACAAAAAAGGAACGTTGCAAGGTGATCCGGGGATTTGGCAACTCTCTGGATCAAGATCTTTTCCAAATTCGAATAACTTCCATGAAACTCAAGATTGGATTCTGCACGTGGAATTGAAACACAAAGAAAGTAAGTTAACTATCTCTCTCTTTCACCCTTGTGCTGTACTTTATATCAAAAGAGAATGTTTGTATCACTTTCCTACTTCTTTAGAACTATCTTCCCCCACTGGCTATCATTATAGCAGTGATCTAAATATCGGGAATGAAAGCAAAAGAGAAGAGGGGGGAATTAGTAGCGTAGACCCCATGTCGCTCATAAGCTGAGGAGCTCACTGTGAGTCGATCCGTTGGATTTGAACTCATTGAGACAGAGCACTCGGTCCAATAATCGGACTGATCGAATCACACCGCAAGATTGACCGCTTTCCGGTGCAAAGCCTCCATTATGATGAATAAAAAAATCATCATCACAAAATTTTTACCTAAAAACTTACCTCTGATCATGCAAGCGAACATAGCCTCCTCCTAGAAGAAGAAGAAGACCTTGGTCCCATCTCTTTTTGATTTGTTCTACTTGGGATTGAGAGAGATGGTTTCCAGACACGGTGAAAGAAGCTTGGTCTAAACCCATCAAGGGATCCACAAGTTATGTTTGGGAGCAGAGCAGTTACAAAACATGCCTCGTGAAAGACTGGATTAAGAAACCAATCCATGCTCCTCCCAACAAAAGAAAAGAGGTAGTTCAATCATTGCAATCCCCGCAAATCGACATGGAAAGTAAAGATATCACAAATGTAATTGTTGGAAAAATAAATACAAGTTCAACGAACAAGATATCAATCCTTCGGTAGCGAAGAAGAATACTCTGAGAATCAAGTCTAGGCGGTATGTATAAAGGCGGGATCTAATACAACTTTTCCACAGCAATACGCAGCAAGACTGGCTGGCGAAATCTGAAGGTCAAGTTTGCAAGGGGTTCTGAACAAGTCAGCTACCGTCAAGCTTACTTCGGAACCATACAAGGCAGATGCCTGGGAGCATGATGAGGAAACCCGCTGATTTTCTTTTCAATATTCCCACCCTCATCAGCCCTAAAGAAAATGCAATCCTCTGGCAGACTCATAACGAGGAGGAAATCATAAACTTGCAAGGAGGGCCATGGAGGCGTACAAGGCACTGGCTCGATGGATTCACAATCCATTTCTTTAAAGCATGTCAAGTATATACAGCGCAGACCTCGCAGAAAATGATAAGTATTTACAAAGGTGGATAGTAGGAACCAACTCCACCCTTACTTAGCTCTAATCCCCTAAAGATACCAATCCCGAAACTTTTTCAGATTCAGTCATTTCATGTGTACGCGCTTCCTATAAAATTCGCTATCATAGCAACAGAATTTAAGTCACTGTTGGGTATGGTGATTCTGCTTACAAAGTGGTTTTGTGAAGGTAGGTATATTCTAGATAATGTAATCCTGTGTCCAGAGACAATCCACCTACAGCATACTGGAAAGAGAAAGAATGGGTGACAAAATGGTAACATGGCAAATGCGTTGATAGAGTTAACCCGATTTCTTTCTTAGTAAATTTCTTCTTACCTTTGGCTTTTCGCTCTCTTGTTCAACCTTATCAAAGCCTCGCATTGACAATCCGTGATCGCCCCCAGTCATCGGTTGACCAACAACCTTTTCCAAGCCAAGAGAGGCATTAGGGTAGGGCTGCCCTCTCTCACCCCTATCCGTACATTCTAACACGACCTCTGCTTCTAAAAGCTCAAATGCAAAAGCGGTAACATTCCGGGCCTCAAAACATCTGCTGTGAGTCGAGCTCGGGACCCACCCTTGCGATGATTCTCTCCTCTTAGGTGGAGCTTCCACTAGAATCGCCCCGAGCATTTGACACCGTCTCGAAATATTGCGTAGTCTTCCGGAGTCGTTAAAGTGAACGAAAGTAAGAGTGAAGTTTTTAGTTGGAATATTGATCAGCAAGAACTTGATGGCATAACTACACTTTTTCGGGTTCAAAGGACAAGCAACCGGGATAGATTCAATTACCTTGGGCTCCTCGCCCATTATCTCGTGAATCAACAAAAGAGCACTATGGAGCGAAATAATCTCAAAAATTAAAACCAAGTGACGAAAATGATGGGGGGGATACCGTTGACCAAGGGAGGCAAAGTAACATTGATCAAATCGGTATTGTTCATGCCCAATCTTCCGTGTTGCTTTTCTTTGCCTCAGAAACGTTATGAGCAGATCTCCAAACTTCTTAGGGATTTTTTGTAGCAAGGAGGCAAAAGGCAACGAAAACAAAATGCATCCGGTGAATTGATGTTGTCAAAAGACCAATTGAGGAGAGTAAACATAACATGAGATCCCCGCTAGTTAACTTAGCCTTTGGGAGGAAAATCTTTGTGGGGGAAATTGGGATCCACGACCCCACTCACCAGCTAGCATCACACCTGTACCAAAGTATGGCGTAAATAAAGATCTCAACAACGTGTTAAGCATGCCTACGTACAACAAAGACGCAAGTCTCGGGAGTTTATGTTGCAAAAGCAGAAACATTTCATAAAACAACATACAGAACCAGTGCCGGGCAAACGTATCCATCCGTGCTGGACAACATCATGGGGAACGCCCCATTGGAAGAAGCACAGGACATAACGATCTCAGAATTTGCTGAGCGCAATGAGTCAAAAGTATTTTTCGAGTTGAACTAAATGGAACCGTCATGGGGACAAGTGCGAATGATCTTCATGGGAGCTGGATGAGCTGACTTATCAACAATCACACCGGAAGATCATTTGATGGACGTCGCCCTCGTTCATAGAGCGCAAAAGACACTGGGTCGCTCAATCGGGCGTTATTAATTGCTGTACCGTCGGGATATAAAGCTTTGCAGTGTTCTAAGAAATAGTAATCACACACCAGCTTTTCCGGAAAGATGGCAAGACTCTTTTTGCCACACCTAAAGTGAACTTTTGGACCGTGATACACAACAAAACATTAAGGAGATAATCAAGAAAAGAAATATTGTAGGCCTTCATAGGTGTGTGGATGTGTAACAGAAATTGCAATGTTCAAAGATCTATTTATGGGTTGTGCTGCTGCAAAAGAAGTCTGGGCTCATTCCAATGGTCTCGCATTCGGTCCCAGTCCTTTAACCTCGCATTCGATCTTCTTTGCTCTCTGGAGGCAACTCTACCCCATCATATCCCCAAAAATCATTTTGGAGCAGACCTGACACACATACCCAAATATGTATGTTACAGCAAATGGTTGGCACGTAACCGCTGATCTTCAAAGAGGCAAGGTGGCACCCTCTCTGGCCGCAAATCGGGCCGCAAAGCCAAGGCATTTATGGAAGCACCAACAACAAGATATAAAGAATATCTCTTTACTCGTTAGAAGAAAAGATGTGGTTAGGGCTCTAGTGCCTTATCCGAGCAGAACTCCCCACACCACAAAGGTAAACTCGTGATGGCGCTTAAGAGATAAAGAGGATTTTTTTTTCAAAGCCGGTGGATGTCTCAAAATATCCTCAATCTTCTTCGACGGGCGTCTAAAGGGAATCCAAAGGGCCTAAAATAAGAGCTACTCATCACGGACGGTTATTCTAAAGATATTCTATTGGGGATTAGGTCAAGTCCAACAATCAAGTCGAGTGCCCCAAGCCTGGGCCCACAAATTGCAAGAGACAAAAAGTAAAAACTGCAAGTTCTTAAGATTCGGAGCTAATAATAAAAATTTAAATACGGTGCTCGATTCAATAATCCTAGCTCCAACAAAACTTATAATCTCCAGTGAGTTCTAATACTTTGACAAATTATGAAATTTTATCATATACTCGTAAATTTAAATAGGTTGATCAATTACAAACAAGCAGCAAGAGCCATGAAAGGCTTATTTTTGTTAACAACGAAAGTTTTGTTCAAATGCTCGAATATTGTAATAGAGGAAAGTGCAGAGGCTTAGAAATCTCCGCATTGTATTTGGGGATAGTTCGGAAAAGTCCATCCGTTTTTCGTATAAATAAAAAACCTATAAACGTTTCATTAAAAAAAAAAGTTACACTCATTTAAAGCTCTTTTTTAGTATTCCTTTCCACATCAACAAGCATGGCCACATGGAAATGCCAAATTACATACATGGCTCTACTATGTAGCTTAATATTTCAGTATGGCTCCCGCCACATCATAGCACCACCGCGTCATTCATTTGGAAAAATACCCTGCTCAAAACCTTTATCGGTGGTGATGGTGAATTTCCCATTATTTGGTAGAGAAATTCCCATTTAATGTTTCTTCAAAACCGCACCTACTACCCCCGCAGGTGTTTGTAGTTGTTTGGTAACACTAGGCGATAGGTTCCAAATACAAAATTTATTGTTCCTTAATGCCATAAATTGATGTGGCACCTTCTATTACCTCCAATGTTGTATAACTCGTGGTGCCACTAGGCGACCACATTATCCAAAGCGTCAAGGACCACTTGTTCCTATATGCTTCATAGACGTCAAGGTGATGTCATGCTACCACATGTCATCCATAAATTAACTTTGGCCATCCAATACCCAATTCCACTTAACTACCATGCCACAAAAGCGCCACATGAAGAATATTCCATGTCACCATCCACGTGGCCTGCTTGACCTACGTGGCACTCACACCAACCTATGTTAGGGGTTCCATAGGGCCAAGCCATTTGCAATACACCTGGATACTTCAGACTAACATTAGGTAGTAGCGTTAGATTGAGCCAATCCAATCTCTAAGGTCTTATGTAAATGGGGTCACAAAACTTCAAATTACAACTTTCTTAAAACCTAAAATAAACACCACGATTACAAACAACTCATCTAAATATTTTCGATGACATAAATTTTGCCTCAATCTTTACTTACTTAATCAAAAGTTATGAGCAATTAAAGTCTCACTCATTAAAAACCCTACCACATGGTTCTCACTTAGTACTACATTACTCCTATGTACGACATGTCCATAGTTAAGCCCACGTGGCTTTTGCCACCTAATCAATCCACACGGGCCTACTCCACTTGGCCCACGGGTCTGAACCCACTACTCCCTAATCTCTATATGTTATGACCTCCCAATTAGCTTAAACTCCACTCGACCCGAAATCCACTTAACCCGACCTCTACCGACCTCGACCTCTAGTCTATTTGGTTACCACCATCTGATGCATTTGGCCAAATTGAGGCATTTGGATGGTCGACCATTGACACACAGGTGTCATTATCTTTGAGCTCTTTACCTTTGATCTAATAGAGCCCCACCATTTGGCGCCGACATGTCCATAGTTAAGCCCACGCGGGCTTTCCTACCCATAATCCACACAAAAGCCTATTCCACTTGGTCCACGGTCTAAACTCCACTTGGACCCGACTCTATATGACCTGACCTCTAGTCGACTTAAACTCCACTCGGCTCAAACTCCACTTAACACGACCTTCACTCAACCCGACCTCTAGTTTAAGTGGTCCCCATCATCCGACGCATTCGGCCAAATCGAGCCATTCGATGGTCGACCATAGATGCTATTTAAGGTGGTAAAAGAAAATTATGCCTTGTTTCTCCGACCTTCGATCTAATAGAGCCCCACCATTTAGCGTATTCGTGAACCATATTTAAAGGAAAAACTCCGAGTTTAATATGAATATTTTAAATTCTGAAGGGTCCAATGCTCATAGAACTTAGTTAAGAGAATAACGAACCTTCAAGGACTCATCCTAACTAGTCTAACTTAAAATCACATACATTAAATGAAGAGAATTTATTTCAATTAAAACACAGCACCTTTAGAACTAAACACCAAGATCAATGTTCCTCTTACAAGACACAATAAAAGTTGTCGCTTCCATCATTTATCTATATTTATATTAAATCAAGCACACAATTTGAACAAAAACCTCTCACCAATATTAACAGTACAAACAACATAAGAAATCAATAAACAACTAAACATCAAAGAAATTACAAATACAAGTAAATCTTTCATGCTCACATGAAATATAATAAATTTATATAGGAATTCAAGGAATTTAGCTTCATAGTTTGCAGACAAAAAGTCATAAAATCCATAGAACATTCAAGGAAATTCAATAAATTAATGTCACACACACACACACAAGTGGTTTATTAGCAAAACACTATAGTAATTCACATTACCGGGTGGTTTATCGACCGTGGCAAGCACCCTCGAGTGTTTTTTCAACCCTTTTTAGCAAGCACTCATCTCCCATCTCCTTATAATTTTCTTGAGCTTCTCCACATCACCGGGACACATACATAATCCATAGTTTCACAAAATAAGGAAATACACCCTCATATTTAATGGGCCTTTACCAAATACTTCCTCATGCTCAAGTTTTACTCCTTGCCAAATCAAATTCCTTCAACCCATGATCCACCAAAATAAGCATAGAGTTTGAATCAAAATCACAACCCCCTCTTGGTTGTCTAAATGCTCTTTATTATTTTTCTTATGTGTTTTCCCATGTTCCTCATGGAACCTTCTTCTAACCTTTTGCTAACTACACCATTAATTAAGTAGTGGTGCCAACTAACACCCCATGTGTTCATTTTTCCTCTTTCCCTCTTATATTGTGGATATGTGGTCCCATTCTTCAGGAAATTAATAAACACAACCATTTACAATTCAGAGTAACATTACATTACAAAAACATGGGAAAGTATATTAGGGGTGTCACACGTCTATGTAAAATCGTGGTTTATATAAAATTTGGTGCCCACGACACAATTTTATCGTTAGTTTCTAATTCATTTCTTTGTCCCTTTGGAGACAGATATTGTTGTCTCGCCATTGTGCTACAATGTTTTAATGCCACAATAGGCCTTGTGCCAACTCGGCGAGGTGATGCAATTTCTTGTCAAGTGACGAGAGAAAACTTTGGTCTGAATTTCTTTGTCAACCCAGACATGTTTTCGAAGCATCGTATACACAACTACCGAGAGTGGCACAACATGAATTAAAGTTTGATGTCGAACAATGATAATATTTTTGTCTTTCACTCAGTTAATATTGTTTGTTCCAATGGCCAGCGATGCTTACCAACTATGGGAGGTAATGCGTCATAAATTGTTTTCCATCCACAATGGGGAATATTCGTATGCTTCCTTAAATCATCATCAAGAGTGTTATTTCATATGCAGTCATTTCCTTGGCATGAGCGAGACCTAGTACAAACCTACGATGAGATTGAAAAATCCATTTGAAATAACATGCATTATAGACAGCATATGAATGATTGCAATGACATCAATAACCACAAAATTGGTTCACTATCAAACATTAATTATGAGTTGAGTGAATATTAAAGTTACTACTCTCTCTCTCTCTCGTAAGTTTAGTTAAAATAAATATTTCTGTTAAACCTAAGTACATATGCCTTTATTTCATTACACTAGGTACAATCCATTTTCTCAGATACAAAATGCATTATAACAGTAAACAAAGCAGTGAGTCTTTCATTTGATAAGCATGTCCTTAATTTTGAATTAACAAGTTCTTTGCTTGAGAGAGTTACTTTAATAGCTTATAATTTATCCTTTATTAACCATTAGTAACTACATTAATCATATGATAGTAGACCGATGAAATAATATTCAACATAGCTGTACAAATATAACCAAGGCAAGAGAACAACTAATAAGCCAGGAAAACCCTTGATCAAATCTTCTTATTATAAATATCGAATGTTCAGTAAGGAGTATAATAATCAACAGAACACTACCCAATAAGAAAATCCAAATCAAACAAGAAGGTAACAATTCCCCGCCTTTTGACAACAAAAGATTGTCATGGTCAAGTTAGGCTTCTTACGTAATGCAAGTTGACACGTTTAATTGATCCAAAACATCTCCTTTAAAGTGTGACTTACCCTAGCATACCCGGAGTTGTCCTCATTGATCCTTGTTTCCATATTCACTCCTTGAAATTGTCACAAAAGTTATTAGTTGTATGTGGCTTATTTGAGTAGTGTATTGACTTAGAATGATTCGTTGAGGCTTGTGGCCATCTTGAACAATCATTTGAAGTTGCGGTCCATTAGTACACTTGAACCCCATGCCAAATAGCCCCACCCTTTTCATTGGACTCGTGCCCTCGCTGTAGTCTTTCCGTTAGATCTTGGTCTACAATGGAGGTTAAACACTCACTTCTGAAGCACATGATATTTCAAACCTGCACTTTCTCCTAAAATGCTTCGGCCTCGCGCCTAAGAAACCCGACAAAACATAATATCTTCTCATCTTATCTCGAATATGGTTAAACCGCTTATTGCTAGCTCTCATCAAGATAAAGCGGTGTTTAGGATTTTCTTGTCTTTTGTTAACCATTTGTCAAGGGTTAAAGTGTCAAGTTTCATGTGTTTTTGATGACTAAATTATGAGTTAATAAGATTTCAAAAAATCATAAACAAAAAAGGAAATGCAATAAAACAACTCACAACAATCACATAACATAATGGACGATAATGGAGTTCACCCTCCCTCGACTACATCTCCATGGACTCCGCTTTTAACTAGCTAGGGCCTCTTGGGATTATGATTAAAATGTCCGATTACAAGAACATGTATTGCTCCAATGGATTTTATGATTGTTCCATTGGCTTTAGAACACTCAAATACCCCAAAAATGACTATTCAACCCCTCTCGAATTTGGTTTCCACCCCCAGGCTTGACCTCCATCTTAACAAGCATAATGTTTAACTTCAAAGTAAAAAAATACCCTTTATATGTTCAACGTCTCTAAAAACTATACCACTATGTTTAGAGCATCAAATAAGACCTAAAAACGACTATTCATTCACTCCATTTGGCCTTCACCCTTATCCGGGCATGGCTCTCTGGTGGTCCCAAGTATAAAATTTTTCATGACTGCCAAACAAGGCGATTTGGCTCCATTTCCTCCACAAACCATTCCAACGGATTCGTACATGCTAATCTACTAGAAATGACTATTCTGCCAAAATTGTTCAAAATCTTTGCTTAAGATAGGTCTTCATTAAAGTTTTCCAGATTTTGTCTCTAAATCAAAATCACAGATAATCGTTGGACAAATCTAGAAGTGGTTATAAATTTTAAAATTCCTTCTGAATCGCCGCTAACTATTAAATGAGGATTAATTAATCCTTAACTACACTTAGATGTGTTAACTACGCATTAATCCGCAATTAACTCAACACTTAAAAATCCGGGTAGCGACAGATGATGTATGAGGAGGAGGGAGCGGGCTTTCTTTTCCGTCATCGGTTCACATCGGGTAAATTAAAGTGGCGTGTATTGCAAATTAAAGCGGGCGTGCATTGGTAAGTCTACAAGGAGTGGTCCATTGGTAAATGCACGGGGAGAAGTAGGGGAGGTCATGGCGTTTCAGTCCCGCACCTTGTCCCTCCCTATATGGTTTTGCATAGTTATATATAACGCTTGAACTTTATTTAACGCAAAATAACCTTTGTATTAAAACCTTTGATACGCTCCTCGAATTTTGATACTATATGTTTTGCCGTAATATATCAAGTAATAATTAATCGCGCCATACCATATGTTAAACGGTCTTTCAAATGCGCCCACCAATGTTTGAACTATGGATACAAATCCAATGTTTAATATTATCATTACCACCGTTAATCAAATGACTATGGTTTATGTGTTTGTCACCGTAATATATCATAATTTTAATCCCGCCATACAATAGCTTAAACGGTCTTTCAAATGTGCCTACCAATGTTTGAACTTTGGGTATAAAATCCAATGTTTAATACGCTCTACCGTTAATCAAATGGACTATGGTTATATGTTTGCCACCATAATATATCATAATTAATCCTCGCCATACAATAGGCTAAACGGTCTTCAAAATGCGCCCCACCAATGCTTGGAACTTTTGGATAGTGGAAACTCAACAATAATACCATATGGAGTATGGTTATAAACCAAATGTTTACATATGTTGACTCTTGTAAAGGTATTTGAATGCCCACCTCTCGAAACAAACTTCGTAAATATACACACAATGTGTGTAATATTATAATAAAGTTTGGATTAATATATATATATATATATATATATATATATATATATATATATATATATATATATATATATATATATATATATAATCAATTAATATGTATGAATAAAAATAATTTTATATAAAATTACTTAATTAAATCAATTTCTATGATATTAAAATTTTCACCTTCATAAACCCAAACTACAATCCAATTGTAAGCGCGATCACAATCCCATTTTATAAAACGAAGAAGATTAGAATGTTGGATTAGTTGTCATGTCATCACCCTAGACTATCTCAACGGAAAATAATATTTAGCATTATTTTAGGTAAGGAGAGGCTATTAGGAGTATCATTTGTTAATTAATATCATAATGGTAGTTTTTGAGATAGTGATTTGCTCAAATGTATTAAAGAAGTCATTTATTTTTATTACCTTATCTGCTTTTTAATCAAAAAAGAAGAAAATATAACGATGAATTTAATTTTGTTAATTTTTCATATTTTTTTCAAGTTTATATATAGAATACATTGAATTAATAAGTCAAAAACATTCTAATGCTTAACGATGGTGGAATATTAAATACTAAATTGATTACATATTTTAAAGTAATTCAACTAATAGATGAGATGATATTTAATTTACAAAAAAATTGAATGTCTCAAGGATCCATTTATACACAGAGTGGTTCTAAAACCTAATAGTTAAGAATGCATGCCTTCTTGTAAAAGCGTTAAAAGTTCAAATCTTAGAAATAATTGAGAATCAAATCACTAGGGAAAGACATACATGGACCCATATTTAAGTATAGCCTTCATTTATCATAGCTATATAGCAAGTCTAAAATGTGGGATTCACCCAGAGAATTATCCCAACTTGCAGCATTAATTGAAATTTAGTTAGAGTGGGCAATGGCAAAAACTCAACTTGAGAAAGATTCGTGGGAAATTCAATTACAATATATTAGAAAATGGAAGTAAATCCTGTTAAAATAAATATGTGAATTAAAGATTTATTCATTACTTTATAGTTTAACATATTTATATATTAAATATTAATTGTAGGAACTTACCTTTTTTTTACACAACTTACTAGTGACATGGAGTTCGGGGTCTAAAAGTAAATTAGGTTTATGGTTACTTTCTGTGTGAAAATAATATTTTTGGAAAGATCTCCTTAATTCTATTAAAAAAAAATAAGTTACTAGGAGGCCCTAAAAATTTAAGAAATATAAAAGGAACTTTCACTTTTTTACATACACAAATCTCAATGAAAATAATGTGTCATTACCAAAATGAATTGACTGACAAAAAGTGGCATTAAAAACAAACCATGTATATAGGTAATAATTGCAATATTATATATGTATATATAAATTGAGATTAAAAACCCCAAATAATACATGAAATTTGAGGAGATTAAGAGAATGGAGACATTTATATATAGATAGTGCGTGTTATCAATTTTTCTAATTAAAATTAGAAACTACTTATATTATTATAAGCATTCCGATTACATTCTATCATAATTGTATGAAATGAAAAAGAAAGCATTAAAAAAAAAATCACATTTATATAACTCGAAAAGGTAAAGTTTACCTACCTCCCTCTCTTTATAAATCTCAGAAAAATCCAAAAGTTGCATATTGGATTTTAGATTTTTTCTAAAAATTTATATAATATGAAAAACAAAAGCAAACATTTGGAAAAAACGGATATTCATGGCTAATCTTCAAAAAATGAAAAATTACGCAACTTCCTCTTTATATACAGTCCAAAGGAATTTCACATGGACTTCCTATTTTTCATAGGAATACATGACTTTCATTAAATCCTAGAAGAAGTCCATCTGGGCTGCTACACAATTCTGGTCAGAAAAGATAAACATTACGTCGACCGCAACGTGCATTAGATTTTTGAAAAACGACCGGTATTTAAACAAAAATACAGCTACAATGGAAAACTAATTTACTCTCAGGCCACTAATTTCCCGCCCTACCGCCTATAAAAGGTTCATGTTGTTTCAGCTTATTCTCGCTTTTTGGACCCCTTCTTTCAGGATGCCTGTGAAGGTGTAAAATCCTTCCGTTCAATCGTTAACAAATTACAGTTAATCTCCTTCATCTTAAAGCCTCATGCGGTTCGATCCTTCTTTGCTTCTAAGCCGCACTATGATAAGAATATCATGATATCATGCCTGCTCATTCAGAGCCTGCATACCAAAATACGTACGAATCAATATTATCTTTAAATCTGAACAATAAAAATATCATTTTAATGCAATCCACTGATCCCTCTCCTCCGAATTAATATGGCTTTATTCTATGACACAAATTCTTAATGTTGAATTAAATATACTGGTTATGTTCCAAAATAAAAATGATTCAAAGTAAAAGTGATTATTTAATATGAATGTAAATCCCTCCAACAAGCACTGCCTCCCAATTCACCCAAATGCTCCTCGCGCTTATGCTTTCTCCTCCTTCCGTTGCTTTCGTGCTCCAATCACTAGAGTTAACATTCTCCAAAGCATAAACATCTGGGCAATCGTGTCACCTCGCTCATTATCACATCACCCGTGTTGAAATAACCTCTCAGGGCAACAGACTTCTTCGAATAAGGTCGTATCCTCCACATGGTATATATCGAATATGAAGAGCTACGTGAATTAGCAAATAAAGACATATTACCAATAATGTACAAATCATATTACTCAAATTAAAAATGGAACCTGCAAGTTATTTTGGTAAAAAGTTATATGATGAAGGTATATTTCTTTTTCAAAAATATGGGTTATGAGGGAAAATTCCTAAAAATTTAGAGAAATGTGTGAACTTGCTATGATGAAGGTATATTTCTTTGTTTTTTTGAATGGTTATCTTTTATGATTTTTATGATAAAGCTAAAGTATTATTTTATTTTTGGAACTATTATATTTTATGATTTTATGTTTTTTCATTTTTCTATTTTTGCACACCTCTTACTAGTGATGAGGTCATCAAATGAATTGCTGACGTAAAAAGCACCCGTATTAATTAAATAAAAATTACTCACTAAAAATTACATGTTATGAATGCACAAACATACTATACCCTCATCCGAACTCCTGCTTTTCGGTTTTAAACAAGTTACATGGACCTCAGGCAATAAAGCAATGTTGTAGTTTTGGTTTGCACTTACACTTACTTGTTTGACTTTTGCCTTTGTTGAGATTATGATCATCATCCATTTCCAGACTATGGTAGTCAGTTCTTTGTGATATCAAATGAAAGCTCTTCAAGAGTGTTAAATGAGGGAGAAAACCTAACATATACAAATCATGAAGTTATGATGACTATTGGAATTAAGAGCCTACAGGAGATATAAGACCTAGGTAATATTCGAGTGAGAGAATAAATTCTAAATCCCACTTCCGATTATCCAAATTTGACGATCTTTATTACGTGAATTCTGTAAAAGATAATCTAATGCTGTTTATATTTCCCAAAGGAGTTGTCCAAAGTGGAATTTGGCCTCAGTTTAACTTCCTGAACATTCTCTCAACTAGGGAGAATTCCACCCGCCATTCCATCATCATCTATTATCACCCCATCTTGTCACAACCACATCTAAATCTCATCTCATATCTCTATTATACTCTATTGAACATTGATATGAATAATAAAGAAGAATCAATTGAGAGTGAGTCACAAGACCTTGCTACTCTACTGAAAAATCTACTTCTAATCATGGCAGAAATTTAATACAAAATACATGTATTTCATGTATTCTTCTCGATCTAACAATTATATGCCAATCGCTAAATACATAATCGCTTCTAGAAAATCTTTGCGGAATTTAAACACAATCGCTTGTATAGCAATATCATGAAGAAATATCAATCATATACAATTATGATATCAATTTTAAAACATAAAGCTAAAAACCCTGCAAGATCTCTTCTATTATGTATTATATCACGGATCATGAAACAATTCAGTATAAAGCTCCAACCAATAGCTCTCTAATCAATAGCTAACTATCTCACACTCGTCATACAAATTTCAAAGTTCTCAGCCAACTTACCGGTTTCGTATAGCTCGCTCAATTGGCAAATCCTACCATTAGCAATCCTCGAACAATGAATGGAAATCCTACTTGCCTTGATCGTACAACTTACAGTGGGCATCTGCACGTGTCCGTGGTTTCATGTGTGCACCCACTAATGCTCGGCTAACCGATAGTCAATTCATCCTTTCACTCACATCTCAACCAGGTCTCCAATAGATCTGACATGCATGTAGTTAATATAAGCAAATCTTCGCTGCATGTGAGACTGATTTCCACGTAAATTAATTAATAATTAATTCACTTGATCTCTCACTAGTATCTTCAACATAATCAGTACAATTAATTTTAACTCACTTAACCTGAGTTAAACTACTTTACAACTTCATAATCACACTTCCAACTTCCTACAACTTAAGTCCACACTTGCATGTCCCACCATCCAACCACTCAATCCCTAAATTCCCATATCTAAATCGTATTTGTCATTTATGCTTAACTATTTCCATGCTCACCGAGAATAGATTATTATTGTTTATTGTCCAACTAATATTATGGATAATATACTAAACATGCATACATATAAACAGAACTTTGCGCATACTTCTATAAATATACCTCACATACAACAGAATTTGCCTTCCAAGTATCCATAAATAGACATCCACCCAAAAGAGTTTTATTATCTATCCTAGTGTAGCAGCAGCAATTTTCACTATAGGTGGACTTAAAGGGGCTCACCTGGCTGTTAAATTAATGTATAATCTTTATTAATAATCTGGTTATGAAACTTAGAAGCAATCTCAGTGGAGTATGTGGGCCTACTATGATCAATTCAAGGATGGTTTATTAATGGATTATGGAAATTCATATTACAAATATAAATTTCACCAAAAAATTTCTAAATTTAGATGTGTAGTTAGAAGCAAAGAATCTCCTAACTTAAGGGATTTGCTTGTCCTCTAACAAGAAGAGGATTACCATGTGAATTAGAAATCAATAACACTTAACTAAACAATAGTTTAAGATATGTATAGCAATAATTGAAGAGGTCTTGATTGTCCTTCATCATATACTTTCCAGCTTATCAAGAATGCTATTGTTAAAAACAAATGAATTCAAAAAAAGCAAGGAAATATGAATTCCAGTTTTGGTTGATCGGATAAACGCAAGGGCTTTAACTTAAACACTGGTTGACTCTTCATATGCAAAATAGAAACTAAGATTAAGATCCATTAGCCACCATGTAAAAACATGTAAAGATGAATTTAACCGAAGATCTGATTAGATAGAAAGAATTTTTAACTTAAAAATTTGTTTGTCCTTTCATATGAAAGTTAAGAATGATCATTAGATTCATCATTACATTTTAAATAATCTTACATAAACAAATTAAACATAAGCAAATTAATTTAAATTGCGCCTACAAAATAAACTAAGAAGTGCACTTAGCTCAAGGTGGGGGCCGCCACCCCCTTGCCTCGTACACTAAAGGTGAATTCATCTACTCAAGACTTCATCAATCAACCAACATATAACACAGCAAATATGATAGAAATGTATCTTCAATTATGTTCTAAAGTTCCTTTAAATAATAATGTTAAGTCATACAAGTTCTCTACATATCAATGCCTTCAAAGTTTGAGGCTTAAATAGAGGTACATCTAACAAACTCATCTAAAATATTTCAAATAGTCATAATTGTCCTTTGGGTCATCAAATCAAGTCGAATTCATCCACGCTCCACTGCACCCAGAAAATCTCACAAAATAAGAGTTTTGACCTGCTTTCTAGATCTCCACAGTATAAAAGCCCCACACCGCCTTTCGACCGAGCCTATTAAAGCTCGCCTTTGACTGCATCTAACAAGTGTACACTTATTCTTAGTTCCTAGCTTTCTAGAAATATATTCAAAATGTCAAAGTGTCCTTCATATATGCAAACCACGCATTCATTACGTGGAATTTTTTATGCTGCCTAAAAATTGCACTTAATTTAATTTATAAAAATATCTAATAATTGAAAACATAATTCTAATACTGAAGGGTACAAGTAGACCTTTATAAAATATGTGATACGATGGTGAATAGATGGATAATATGGCAAAATAAGGTACATTTCATAAACAAAAAGAGATAAAAACGAGGTCCAACATCTCCCCCAAATTGATGATCAAGCATGTCCTCATGCTTTCTTTTTCCTCTTTGACCTTTTGATTTGAATGTTGATCCCATTCCCCGATCCTAAAACTCTTTGTTATGATGCATATAGAAGAGAATCCATGTCTTTGCCTTTTTCTTCCCTCCTTGTAAATGGAGGCCTTAATCTTATATTTCTCATACTTAGCCTTCCAGAAATTTCTTTCCAAGCACTGAATATTCAGGTATAGAGTAAGATTGTTTTTCGTTTTTAAATTTCCCATTTCTTCACTTATCTTCTCATTTTCTTTTAACCACCCCTCATTAGTTATTTTATAAGTTTCATTTTCTTTCTTTCTCTGTGTGCCTCTCCATGATTTTTCTTATTCCGTGCTGACGTTTAATTCCTCTAACTCGCAAAGGTTTTGATATTCCTCCTTGGTATTTTTAGAACCTGAAAATTCCTCCTCATTATTTTCAAAAATAGGAATCTTTGTCTACAAGATTTCTTTCATATACTCTTCACGCAACCGCTCACACTGTAGCCATTCGTTGGGAGCAGGCATGTGAGAGAGCTCATGATTTGCATTTGCCTCTGTTGAATTTTTCTTTTTCTATCTTCTAGAAATGGTTAAAAATGATGTTTCTCTATACCAGTATCTGTCTCCTAACATTTTGGATTCGTGTTTTAGGATAAAGAGGTGAATGTAAAAATATTTCTTGTTTTCCATTGGTTGAAGTTTTCTTTCGTACTTGTTCTATGCCAAATCCTATTTTTCAATCAGAAAATTTTCTCCAAACCATTCCCTTAACTGTACCGATAATCTATATGATTTTTATGAGCCCCTCGTGAATAATTTGGGCTTTTTTGGGCTTGGTCTCAAGTTTCATACTCTCAATCATCTTCATCAAATTTTTATAAAAGAAATAGGATAGATTAACTTTATATTCTTTTTTTAATATACAGTAACTCGACATGATAAAGGTGTACTACACTATGTCTATTGTCACGTGTGAAGAACTTTTGAATTATCAAAATCAACTCTGCCCATGGTTCATTGAAACACTTTTGAATCCTTTGATTCGACGTGAACTTGATCACAGAGCTTTTACTCCCAAGAAGAACAAGTCAACGTTGTCTTTGAAAATGTAACACCACATATAGTTCTCTGGATGATGGCAACCTAAAGCTTTCTGAAATATGTTTCGGGAGTCAAAGGAATGTATTTCACCATATGCTTGATCTTGTTTGTAATTGTTTATAAATTCTCTTAGACATCCTCATTGTGTCTTTAAATTTTGAAGAAAGCCTATTAAGTTCGATCGATAGAGTTTCTCAACGGTTTCTCTATTCCAATGTTCAATTTGAAACGCTTTTCAGTTATGTACCTAGTCATTTTGTTCAAACTTATTTCATGTAACCATCTACTCAATATTAACTTCTATCTTTTGTAAATAAAATTCAAAATATTTGCAATCGGCGTAGTAGGCTTACCTCTGTTTTAACGTTCTTCTTAATCAACTTATTTCTTAGAAAAATGTGAGTTCACTCGTTCAAATAA
Source organism: Pinus albicaulis (assembly GCA_034641835.2). NCBI lineage: Eukaryota > Viridiplantae > Streptophyta > Pinopsida > Pinales > Pinaceae > Pinus > Pinus albicaulis. The sequence goes on along the minus strand of CM076579.1, from coordinate 93,997,034 downwards.
ACACAAGAATTGATAGAGAGGCTTAAGAAACATAAAAATTCATGTTTCTATTATCCTACTCTCCATTTAATTTCTCTTCGTTTTCTTTAAAAAATAACCTTCACTTATTTTGTAAAAAAATTGACCGTGTAAAAAAAAAAAAATGAATTTTTTTAATACAATAGTGGTTTTTCATCTTCTAATTTCACAAAATTCTTTTTTCAAAACACAGTATGGTTTCTATAATTTAAACTCTGATCACAAGAGAATAGCTCAACCATTTTATCAAAAATCTCATAATAAATTCGATCGTTTTCCTTCAAACATTCTCCATCGTCTTCTTCCATGTAAAATACAAACATGTTTGAATGTGTCTTCAAACTAACTTTTCTCCACAAACTCAAGCTGATTCTTCTACTAAGTGTGCTAATAAAATTAATTAGATTATACAACTTAATTTAAAACAAACTCACCGTAAAATTCGAAATCCGCAGTTCTTCATTCTCTCGTTTTCCTATTTATTTTGAAATAGAAGACTATATGGGATGACGTGTTCGTGCTTACCTAATCTTTGCAATGATCGTCGTGATCTTTTGTTGCGATCCTCGTGATCTAACTTCTAGTTTAACCGAGATCTCCTCGTTTGTTTCAATTAGTGCCAATCTCATTAAAATATTCACTCATTTACTCACTTAATCAACAGAAGATTTAATTGTTGACTCGTATTGCGTAGTATTTATGAATGGTGTCAAAGTGGTTGAGGAGGAAAGGCAACAAAATATAATGCAATGAAATATGATAAAACTAGAGAACTTTTATAACTCTACTGCTTTAACAATCCTTGATCTATCTTTTTTTTTATTATTTACTGTCAACTATTTTATTTTTATTTTTTTATTTTATTTCGCTTCCTGACATTTGGTGAACATTTTGACAACTTCTAATTTGTTGTTCTCAAACTCCGCTAATCCCCTTATTGCTTTGTTCTCTTTTTCTTTCATATTCTCTACCTTCTTCAATACGTTTATCTTTCTATTCTCCTTACCACTATTCAACGTGTTCTTCCGTCTCCGTGCTTATTTTGTTTTTCAGCAGAGTTGCAAACATGGACGCGATTTTTGATTGTGCGTCTCTCTGCATCGTAGCCTTTGAAGGATAGATGGTAGCACGCAACACATATCAAACAGCCTGTGTCTTAACAATGTCATAATTTTTACAAGTTTTACACAAAGGGTTGCACAAAGCGTTTAAAATTATTTCCTGATCGTTCATCAACCACCGCTTGACCTGTTCATGCGTTCTTTCCTTTATCCACAATGTTGGCTTCCGTGCAATATTTATGTCTTGTTTTACTTATTATGTAGCTCCTTTCACGTTTTTTATCACACCATGTCTCTGCCTACACCGCATCATCTCGACGTGCACATGCGTCATCACATATTACTTATTCACATCTACCATATGTTATTATTTCTTCATTCCCTCCATTGTTTATTATGTATTACTATCTCACTCCCCGCGCACACACACACTGTCATGATCACACCGTGGTTTGTGTTGCTCATTCAATTTTTGTATTGTTGCTACGCACTTGCTTCTATTTACCCTAGCTTGTCACCTTTTAAGATTGCGCTTCTCGCATTGTTTTGTCATTTGGTAGTTGCGCTATCATACAAACTGTTCCCGGCTTGCTCCTTTTATTAATTTTAAAAACACACGAGAGATGGTCACATTTTTTAAAATTAAATATTTATACCGTATACTAACCTTTGTTTTTTTTATTGTAGGTCTTCAAAGGGTTTAGTCGTTAAACCTTGTTTATGATCTCTTCGTTTGTAGAAAAAAATAGGGAGGTGTATATATTGAGTAGATTATGTAATGTTTTATTGAGAAGTTAGGATAGTAAAGGACATGAATATGAAGGAGAATAGGCTAAAATCACATGCTGTGCAGATGAAAGTATAGGATAAAATGCAAATGTAATGTGTGTGTGCAGATGCACAACCGTACTAAAATAACTTTACAATTCTATACATTTTAAATTTTTTTGAAAATTTAAGAGTGATTTTTTTACCATCGCATTTATCTCTCAACCATTTTATGTTCATGATGGTCGACATTGTGTTTATTAAACATACAAATGTACACTATGTGTATATTTATATTTCTTCTCTGCATTCGATTTGATTTGAATAATGTTGTTCAAGTCCCTTCTGGACATTAAACTTTGACATTTTGTGTCCCCATGATATGATCTTCATTTGACGCAGTCTTTGTGTCCTTCTACACATTTTATTTTTAGGTCTCTTTTCCGGTGTATTTGTAACAGCTGTTTGAAAATTTTCCATTTAATATATATGGGTCCCTTTCGAATAATTTTCTCACAACAATTCATACCCTCCATACAAACAATATTGTACCATGTCTATTTGTAATCATGTACCATATTCCGTCTTCAATTCAAATTTTCATTTTAAAAACTATTTTCATAGTTTTTTTTATTACAATAATCTTCTCGCTAAGCTGATGATTTGACTTGTCCCCAAGTCCTGTTGTCTTTGAGGTAAGGATCCAGAAATATTTTAGTACAACAAAATTAAACAAAATAGAATTATATTAACAAATATTATTTTTCCTTTAGATGGTGAATTTGAAGCCATCGTGCTGCCTTCAGATTTTACAACCAAATTCTTTTATTATTATTATTATTATTTTATCATTCTTTCTTCTGGCTTGGGAATTATGAAGTATATTGCTATGTTGTTCCATTATTCAAACATCTGAATCCATCAAAAATTTTTTAAAATCCTTTCTTTATTTATAGGCTTATTGTAAATTTTAAGCTATGTCCAGTTGAAGAAAATATAAATGAAACAAGGTTTCATCAATTGCTTTTATCTTCACCATTTATCAAATATTTCTTCAATCTTGTATGGCCTAAGCCATTGAGTTGCATTTTTTCTTTTCAAACCTTTGAACTTGGAGTTGGTGTATCAAGAGTACCAATATCCTTTCAACACTTATTCTTTACACTCATCATGCCATTTAATCTTTTGAACTTTAAGATAGTGTTCAACTGCTTGTCACGTATCTCAACCAATTGATTTTTAATTCATAATTCTTCATAGCACTTCTTTTTCCATACACTAATGGATATGATTCAACCAGCTTCATAAGCTTTTCCAAGTTATTCTATATGTCCATAGTGCATCTTCGTATTTAACTAGTCCTTTATGTTCATTTTTACGCTTCAACATGTTTTTCTAGGACTTGCTTGTTGATTTCATTTGTCTATTTTTCTCATATAACTGTGTTGATTTTTTGATGTTTTATATTGTATTTTATCTATAAGATCTTAACAAGTTTTTGATGTGAATTGTGTGCTTTATTAAATACTATCCTGCTCCTTTAACTCCATATCTACAAATATTTCTTCAAACAAAGATGAAGCGGCGCACGAAAACGCAAAAGCTGACATTGATGTTTAAAATGGCGAAACACCTACTTTTTAATTGAACGAAGTAATATTTATTTTATTTTATCAACGCGTTGTTACAACAATGTCATCATGAATAGGTAAATACAACGGTAATAAGATACAAAAGAACACAACAATAGAACATTTTTTTTTTTTTTTTTTTTTTTTTTTTTTTTATTTTGGACCGCGATAAATGGTGGGGAAAATGGAACCAACATCATTGTCGTGATACAGATGTCGCTCTTAACATGGCACCCTGGCTCACATTCGTGCCCGGTTAGGGAGCATCTCATCTCGCTGGCCTGTCTCCATGGGTTTGTGATCCTTCGGACCCTGTCTGCCTTCGTCACCATGACCTCGATCCGTTGATGCCGGGCCATCGCCAAACTCACCTGTCACTGCCGCCATGTTCGGAAGAGAATTTGACCTCTCGTGCTAATTTGTCCTTCCTCTCGATTCCCGTCCGATCCTCGATTCACAAAAACATTATTTCTCTCCGTCTCGCGTCATGATAAACACTATGGCCCACCTTCTGTCACAGTCGTCTTCCCGCCACTTCAAATTTCGTCATCTAGGAAGCCGATCTAGAGACTCCCCTCCGGTACCTTGAGCCTACGTTCACGGTGTTCTTATCCACATGTGGTTTTCATCATTGGCCTTCGATCAGTGACAGCAAACAACGTCGCATCATCACCACATGCCATAGATTGTACTCTATAGTACCTTGAGGACCATTGGCATTAATGGTGTTATTTCATTTTTTAACAGCTTTCATCATCGTCGGTAAATTCAGTGATGTTCTCGCATTAAAACTACTTCACCACAGGCTCGCATGCTTGAACTTCTACTTTGTTTGGGTCGAGATGGGAGCCAAGACTCGGATTCTGCCTAAGGTTATCCAGCTCATTTTGTGGATTATTATCATGTTTATTGCATGACCTCCACCTGGCTGATGGTCGCGACCATGCCCTAGCTCATTTATCAATCCTTACCGGGATGGCCACGTCCATGCCTCTGACCGGGATTATTACATGCTTCCGTTATGGACACAGCACCACACACGTATACACGAACAGGATATCCGCGGTACTTCTCTATGCAGTGCTTTTCCGACGGCGGTGTTTACGCTGACACAAGCTCTTAGCATTTCACCCTCTCGTTCATGCTTTAGGGGCATCTCTGTTGCTACGTAAATTTGTCACCGTCCTCACAATCCTCGTCCCACACATTGCATGTTCTGTCTCAGTGACTCCGGTGGAGCAAAGAAGATTGCTTTCAAAACACTTTGCAGCATTCCTTAACTTGCCTTCATTGCCCCGAATACAACTCTCAGAAAAAAACCCCAGTGTACTGTACTTTTGGCATTAGCGCGGGTACAAGGCTCACCCCCTTGCGGCTACCGGGGCAAATCCTCCAAAGAGAGCGCACCAACTACGCTCTGCCCCGATTCGGTACCTGCGCCACCATTTTGCTATGTTAAAACAATGGGTGGAAATCATGAATCAGGCATTCAATTTGACGGGGAGGCTTGGCTTCTGACTCATGTAGAGGAACTATTTTTCCACCCTCTCATGGAAGCTTCCTGAGGATAGGCTGCCCATGATTATAGGGATCCTAACTCCCCTTCCTCCATCTATGAAAGCTTGCTTGGCCTTGCAAGCTAGTCTCCAAGTTCCCAAGAGCCATCGAGCCTTATGTCAGTAAGAGCCTTGATTTTTTCCCTTAAGGCCAAATCCAGCAAGGAGATTATTTATTGAGACATCCGAAGAGAGATTTTTGTCCCATACCCTCGACAGATTTTTCGAGACGTGTTCCACCGTTTACCCTCCGAAGGAGAATTCAGCGTCAGGGCTATGGTTGTATTCTCTCTTGATTGATTAATGATAAGCGACTATTGGTTATGGTTCCACTTTCGTTGTTAATTATGATGATGAGTTATGTCTTCTTCCGACTAACATATAGTTGTGACACCGGATTTTATTCTGGTGCTGGAGTTGTTTCTCTGCATGTGCAAGTGTCCGATCATGGAGATCGTGAGGATTGTGATCTATCATGACTAAGGAACGAGAGCACTACTTTCTCTATGAGCGACAAAGCTGCTGATTCCGTAATCCTTCATCGCTAGCTTTATTTGCAATTAGGAACATGCACTATAGCATGAACGATTGTTGCTAGACCCGATCTAGGCTAGTAATGATCACCTCCGTCCGTAGAGGGGATCTACCTGCGAAAAATTTGATTTCATAAGTTTTCAATATAGTAACTTGGTGTGTGGCAAGACACATGTGCTGATAGAGGTTCAATCAAAGAAAAAAATGAAAAAAAATAAGAAAAAAAAAAAATGGAAAATGTCAAAATCCAATCATGAACTGATTATTGAATATGGCATTCCATTGGAATTTTTTTCGATTGAACTTCCCAACAATTTATTCTCTTGGATTAAATATGTTTTAGAACTTCCGCACTCAACTAAAAATTGAGCTTCTTATGTTATTTGTAAGCACGGTATTATACAAATTGTTTTGGTACATGAATGGTTTTAAAATAACCGAAAGTAGCTTTCATACATGTATTGATGAAAAATGTTACATGTATTGGATATATATACATGTTCTAGAGTGCATAATTAATTGTTCAAGTAGTTTTACTATGTGCATCGATGAAAATGATTCACGTACTCATATATTTGTTCTAGAATGCAATTAACCGAAATTAGTTTTTCTATGTGCACGATGTAAAAATACAGTAACGTACTGGATATATACACTAACTGGTAATGTGCCCAATTTGTCTTGTGGCTTTTTATGATAAAAATTATCCACACCGGTAAATAAATCATCCATAACATAGTTTTTGTACGAACATTCCTTTCAAACAAGAGACTTGGAGCACTTTCTCCGAATTTTCGTAAGATTTGACCCACTCTCTATTCCTAACTAAAACTCTACTACAAAATTTGTTTGTCCAATGGTTAGATATGTTCTATGTTCTAGAATTAGGTTTAATCAACGTCAATGACCAACAATTTATAACCAACAAGGTTATCGGTTTGAGTGCATTAACGAGAATATTCCATCCACAAACATATATTTACTTCTTATATTTCCAATCAAAATTAAATGGATAAATACATATATCTACTTTACTTTTTTCAATTAGAGCTCAATTTATATGGTTAGTTGCATTGAAAAGCTATGTTCTTCCTATTGGAAATTTTTTCACTCAAACAAGAGTATGTAGAGATCAAAAGAAATCTTAAGATGCCAAATGTACTTCAACCATCCAAAACTTGAATTTTAAAATTTTTTTGATTAAATCAAAACATACTTCACATGGGGTATTTCATCTAGGCCAAATACAGATTGAAACCATCTAAAACTTATATCAAATATTTATTATCGTAATACTAAATCAAAATTAAAGAAATAATGTACAACTTCTTTACTCTTTTTTATTAAATCAAAACAATACTTCACATGGGAGTCTTCCATAAAGCCAAATGCGTATTGAAACCATCAAAAATTAGATCAAAACATTTAACATTAAATAAAAATTAAAGGATAAATATATAGGCTATTGATTGTTCTTGATTAAATCAAAACAATCGCAGGGGTATGAATCAAAAAAGAGAAAAGGGGTTGCCCATAACCGGAAACTGTGCCCAGAAGAGGTTGCCCAACACGGGAAATCCACAGACATAGAGTGTCTGTGGCTATCGCTTTTTAAAAACATGAAAAAAGTTCAAAAATCTAATGAGGACCGACATCGGCTAGCTATCAATGTGTGTAGGAGGATTCTCTCCACGATCGACAACCGTAGTCCTTCCGCATCACCGCCTACTCCTCGGGAGGCCGGGAGGGGAGCTCTCTCGCTGCAGAGGAGCCAGAGCCGTTTTTGAGTTTTTTCTCCACAGCACTGAGTCGAGGGCCGCCGTTTATTGGTGTCTTCGGGGTTGATGGGTTGGGATGGTGGACTTTGTCCACTTCTTCCCAGAAATCCGCAGGCACCTTCGAACAAGCCCGTCTGCAGAGGGGACCAGACTCTGGCCAAAAACTGGATTTGCAAGTTTTCAATATAGTAACGCAGCATACAAAGTTGATAGAGGTTCAATCAAAGAAAAATGAAAATAAGAAATGGAAAATGTCAAAATCCAATCATGAACTCGATTAATCGAATATGGCATTCATTGGAATTTTTTCGATTAACCGCCCAACAATTTATTCTCTTTTTGATTAAATATGTTTTTAGAACTTATTTCAACTAAAAAATTGAGCTTCTTATGTTATTTAAAGTACGCACATGCACAAATTGTTTTGGTATATGCACGTGCTCTAATACCAACCTGTGCTAGCTTTTCTATACATGTGAACATGAAAAATGTTACATGTATTGGATATATATACACATGTTCTAGAATGAATTAATTGTTCAAGTAGTTTTACTATGTGGTGATTATTATAAAATTATTCACGTACTCAATATATTTGTTCTAGAATGCAATTAATCGAAAGTAGTTTTTCTATGTGCATTGATGAAAAAATGTTGCACGTACTAGATACATACACGAATCCGAATGTCCAAGCTAGATTTTAAGATGTACCATTCATAATGGGGGAATAGATTGTCCACAATATAGTTTTATACAAATATTCCTTCAAACAAGAGAGACTTTGGCATTTTCCATTTTTGGTGGGATTTGACCCACATCTCTATTCCCAATCAAACTCTAGTACAAAATTTGATGTCCGTCTAATGGTCGTATATGTTCTCATGTTCTAGAACAAAATTAAATGAAATGTCATCAATTTACCAATTTATAAATCAACAAGGTTACTCATTTGAGTGCATTAATGACATTGACCTAAATTAAATAAACATATATTTACTTTATATTTAATCAAAATTAAATGGATAAATACATATATCTACTTTACTTTTTTCAATTAGAGCCACTGTGATATGGTTATTTAATGGGAAAAAGCCATGTTCTTCCTATTGGAAATTTTTTCACTCAAACAAGAGTGATGAGATCTTCAAAGAAATCTTAAGGATGCCAAATGTACTTCTAAACTCATCCAAAACTTGAATTTAAAAACTTTTTGATTAAATCAAACAATACTTCACATGGGAGTCTTCTCCATCTCAAAGCAAATACGTATTTAAACCACCCAAAATTTATATCAAAAACATTTAAAATTTAACATTAAATCAAAATTAAAGAAATAATGTAAAACTTTCATTTCTTTTTTTATTAAATCAAAACAATACTTCACATGGGGAGTCTTCATAAAGCACCAACAGCATCAAATTAATTAAACATTTAACATTAAATCAAAATTAAAGGGATAAATATATATAGTTACGATTACTCTTTTGATTAAATCAAAACAATCAAAGAGGGGGTATGAATCAAAAAAAGAGAAAATGAAGCACATACTGGAAACCACTGCAAGATGCCGCTCAATATCGTGAAACCAAATGTACACAGTGTTCGTGGCTACGGGGGCTTTTTGCAAAACATGACAAAAGTTCAAAAAAGCTAATGAGGACCTGACACGGCTAGCTATCAATGTGTGAGGATTGTCCTCCATAATTGGACAACCGTAGTCCTCCCATCACCGCCTACCCTTGGGAGGCCGGGAGGAGCTCAAGCCAAGAGGAGCCGGCTGCTTTTGGAGTTTTTCCACACCTGCCGAGTCGCCGCTATTGGTGTCTTGGGCTGATGGGTTGGGATGGTGGACTTTCTCCATCGTCTCTCGGAACCAGAGGCACCCCGCCTTGGGGCTTCCGAAAAACACAAAATGGTCGCCATAATTCGAGGTCCGACTAGCGATGGTGAAGAAAGGCAGACACCGTCTCCGGAGGAGGGTGCTCGCCCATGTCAGTGATTTAAAAGAGTACAGACAGTACCCTACCCTCCACCCCTACCTCACTCTCCTTCTCAATCGGACGGATGTCCGCGCATGGGAGTCTTCCAGGCGGGGCCAAATGTAGATTGAAACCATCAAAAACTTAGATCAAAACATTTAAAACATTTATATTAAATCAAAATTAAAGAGATTTACATTTAAAACATTTAAAATTAAATAAAATTAAAGGGATTTACATGAAGATGATTGAAATATAATTAAAACTTAAGGTTTTAAAACTTTAACATTATATCAATAAACACATTCATATGATTAATGTACTTCAACCATCCAAAACTTGATTTTTAAAAACTTTTTGATTATATCAGAACATTACTTGACATGCCATCCAATTTTAATTCGAACCATCCAATAAAAACATTTAATATTATATCACGGTGCCAAATGCAGATTTAAACCATCCAAAACTTAAGTTTTAAAACTTTTAATTAAATATATCGTGCGATTACTTGCATGCTATGACAATTATAGTTCAACTATCCAATGGAAACATTTAACATTATATCACATAAAGCAGTTATAGATTGAAACCATTCAAACTTATGTTTTGCAAACTTTTTTGATTATATATCATAAATATTAAAACATTAACATTTAACATTAAATATCACATGCCAAATGTAGACCTAAAACCATCCAAAAACTCCATTTTTTAGTAAACTTTTTATTATATCATATTATAAAATTACTTCACATGCCATGCCAATTATAGTTCAACTATCCAATAAAAACATTTAACATTATATCACATGCCAAACGTAGATCAAACCATACAAAACTTAACTTTTAATTTAACAAAAATTATAAATTTGTAACATTACTTCACATGCCAAATGTAGATTTAAACCATTCAAAAACTTAACTTTTAATAAATAACGAAAGTTATATATCACAACATTACTTCACATGCCAAATGTACCTCAAGCATCCAAAACTTAAATTTTAAAAACAAAACAAATTATTAAATAACGTAATAAATTATGTCCTAAAAATTGTAGATCTCACAAATATCAACCCATCAAGTTATATACATATCCATATATATATATATGATACAGCACTTAGATAATATATAAAAAATTAAATTTAAGACTATCTAAACTTTATGAAATCAAATCTACAAATCAGGTCCATCAAGAGAGAGATGATGTAAAGGCTTCTTTCCATCGTGGTCTCATCCACATTATATGTACATGGGAACTACAATGCACAAGTATTCTGGAATTCAAATTTTAATTTTTAAAAATGAGTGAGAATATATATATATAATTTCATGTAAAAAATAAAATCATGCAATACCTCATGAGGTTCCCTCTCCATTTGTTCGCCTGCTACAAGTCCGCACCCCCCCCCCCCCCATGGGAACATCTGCAACGGTAAAATGTAATATATATATATATATATATATATATATATATATATATATATATTAAAAAATTTCAAATGAAAATGCACGTGTACATATATAAACTTATTTTCAATAATATTAAAAAAAGGTTAAACAATTGTTCATCAAGAAATGTGGATGTTCCTATTCCATCGCTAGAGTCCGGATTTAAGAAATCTTCATAGAACCTAAATTCATAAAAAATTTAAAATAACTCAAGATATATATATATATATATATATATATATATATATATATATATATATATATATATATATAACTTAAACATAAAATTTAAAAATGAAAAATTGTCCATACTTGTGGCTCATCTCCTAAGGAAGTAGAAGGTACATCTCCCAAGGAAGAAGAAGGTATCGCCATCCCAAAAACATCAGACGGAATCATAATATGATAAAACATTTTATCATTATCTATACATACATTTACATGTGTGCACAATTATTTATTTTAAAAATATCCCTTAAGAAACACTAACATTTGCCAACATATCTTGATGGTGAGACTCACCTGCATTGTTTGAACCAGAGGTCCCAAACATGATATTAACATTTTCGTCACTCATCATGGGATGGTCCGGTAAATGGTTTTTTAACATATGATGGTACATTTTTTTAGACAATGTACATACAAATAAATGTATACATATATATACACATCTATTTATTACAAATAAATATGTATACATGTTAAAATAATTGAACCCTAAGGTCATTAACACATACCGTTCACGTGCCCTCTTCCTCATGAATAATTAGGTCTTGAAAACCATTGCGACAATTTTTTGCATATATTTGAAGATATTCAACATTCATGTTGTCAATCTCTTCATTTGTACAATACAGAAAATTGGCATGTACATTTTCACGTTCTCTTTGTCGATTTAGAAAAACATTGACTCCACTCAATCCACTATAAACATCATTACCACATCCCTTACTGATTTTGATTGAGAATTCTGTAATTCTATCTGAGTCTTAAAGTTTCTCAATTCGAAGTTAAACTCACTAATGGCGTCAGTACAGGCAACTCGACATCTCGCTAGCGCCCTTACAATCGACCTTTCCCGCACCAAAAATTTCGACTAGGTCAGAAGTTGGAGCTATACCCAAATTTTTTTTATGAAACAATTGTGCAAAATAAATTGGAACCTCGTCATTCCATGGGAGCTTTCCAGACGCAAGGTGCCTATCATACAAATAGCGCAGCTATATTTGGGTGCTTGAAATATTGCACCTTCGCATTTTTCTTTTTTGGCCCTTCCTTGAAATTAAACACGATTTCGCCATATATTTTGTAACTTTTTTCAATTCCACACGATTTTAGACCCATTATTGTTTCCTTTCTCTTTCTCATCACTTCTAAAATGGTATCAAATGGTCAGTCAAGATTTTTCTACACATTTACAATATTCACTAATGAATGTGTAATCATTTTGAGGCTTTTGTCAACTCTCAGTGTTAGAGTCAAAGTTGCTGAGACCTTCTCTCGCAATTTAATTTTTTCGCACCTTGTAAGGTATCACACCATGTTTGTTTCCCCATGGTAGCATTTTAAATGTCAAATCGAATAAGTTGTATGGGTAGAACTTTCCTTGAAATGTAGTACCTCATTATGTCACGTGGACCAATATTTGGAACATTTTCAGCCTCTACATCAATATATATATAATTTCGTATATTAGAAAAAAACACATGTAAAACAATTTGTACAAATCGAATGAAAAAAATATTGAAATTGATGGCAATCTCGTACGTACAGTTAGCATCTTCTCCACCCCGAAAAATGTTGAAACCCAAAACAACCCTAATGAGAACTAGACTCGTAATGACCCCCGCCGAGAACCAGCACCACTACCGTTGATTGGCCTTCGTGGAATAAATATCACCACCTTCACGCAACCTCGCTACCACTACCGATGGCCCTCTCAACGGATTTTGAACCACTACCAACCTATCAAGATGAGAGAGAAGCTTCAACAAATACTAATTATAATCAATTGAAAATAAATTCATGTGTACATATAAATACATAAACAGACCATTGACAACTAATGGAACTATTACCACAACCGGGTGAACCATGGGCATGCTCCATGGATGGAGTAGAGACCTTTCTCTTCTTAGCTCCTAAAAACTAAAAACAGTCGACACATCATTTTAACTCACAAAGTTAATAAAAAATCATTTCCATATGTACACACATGTATGGAGAGTTAAGATTATATTTAAATACCGTGAACATCCTCCCCATCCCCGATCCACTATATGGGATTCTCGTTGATCTTCGTCATTCATCCCTCCATGATATATATATCTATTGGTGGATATTTACAATAAAATACTTAGAAAATCAATTTGTAATTTAGTATACACAAATTATGTAGAACACAACTTTCAAAGCACTAATTGATGTGTGAAACTGAATTTAAGCAAAAAAAGAAATTATAAAATATAAGTTCACCAAATTGCGCCTTTACATGGTGGGAGTACACTTGGAATAAAATTGAAAAAAACACATGGTTATTAAAAAAGAAGGAAACTTCATTTGAAAACAAACTCCATTTAAACAAAAATTTGTTGAAATTCCCCCGCATTTTAATGAAAATGTGAAACTCACTCACTTGTTGCAATGTGTTCACTGTGGTGCCAGTGCTTAGCATGATGTGGTGGGAGCACACTTGGTATATAATTGAAAAAAGCACATGGTCATTAAAAAAGGTGAATTTATAAATACACAACACACACATATCTGGATATAAGCTAAATGTCTATCAATAAATTTTGAAGGAGAGTATCTCAACACTAATTCATCTTTGAGATGAATCTTGAATTATCAAGAACATTCAAAACCATCTATCTTTGAGAGATGAATATTGCATTGGCATTGCTCTCTATAATTCTAATTCATTTTTATAGATGAATCATGAATTGGCATTTCCCCAAATTAACAGACTTATATATATTCAGACATTTGTATATGTCTAGACAAAAATGAATTCTGCTAACAATATTGTTTGCTATTCCATGCAGCTTCTTTAGCCTCTCCTTTTAACTTGGCACACGTCATTCATCTAGTTGCACACAAGTTCGACTGGTGAAAACTACAATTCCATTTGATCCATACTCCATCGTTGTTCCCAAGCCTTCTATAACCAATATAATATGCTCTGTTTGTTGTTTTTCCTTGTATATTCATTTTCCTTCGACAACTTTGCTAGTCGCAATATTGGAAAGCACATATGTAATCACCGATTTCCGGATTGTGATAGCAAGAAACTTATATGCATAATTTCCATTTTTAAACCATATTTAATGGTTTTCTTATCCCCGAAAAAAAATAATAATAAAAATAAAAAATAATAAAAATAAAAAAAAATTAAAAATTAAAAAATTCAATAAAATATTTATATATGACATGGGATAATGATAGAAGATCATGAGGTAAAATGGGAAATACATGGCTTATCTTAAATTTGACTTAAAATGTTTATGTCCAGAATTCACATCTAAAACAATGGAATAGCTTTAGTTTAGGAGAGAAATGACACATGCAATAGCAATGACTAAAGTGGTTGTGTTTATGGATATTAAACAAGAATCATTTATATCTATTCCAGATTGGATCGTAGGGTCATTTACTAGATATGTCACCTTTAATAAAAGATTAGATCCAAAGTACATCAGTTTCGCGTACTCGCCTATAAAACTTGTAGAAGTTAAATAAATTTAATATTAACAAATTTACTTGTGAGAAATTTACAATGACAACATATAGAGATTCAAACAGGCTGTAGCACAAGTGGACAATGTATAATTCTACTTAGAAGAGTCTTTGGTTTAATGGTTAATCAAGAAAGAGTCGTTACTTTATCTATCTAGAGTAGAAGTGGAATACATAGTAGTTACTTCTTTTTTGAGTGTTTTGGATGAAAATGGGCTCTACAAGATATTAAGGTAAAATTCTTTTTGAGTGAGTAGAAGTTGAATACATAGTACAGCTTACTTATTTTTTAGTTTTTTGGATGAAATGGGCTCTACAATATATTAAGGTAATTGCTTTTTGAGTGTTTTGGATGAAATGGGATCTACAAGATATTAAGGTAAGGTAAATTTCTTTTTGAGTGTTTGATGAAATGGGCTTTACAAGATATTAAGGTGTAAATCTATATATCTATTAAGTGTCGTGAATAGAAGTGGAATAATAATTTCAAAAATAAAATATTCTACTTCCTTCAATCCCTATTTACATATCATCATAAAGTACCACTTCCTCACACAACAAGTCTTTGAGAAAATAGTGAAGATGGAATACATACCCACAAAGCCTCTTGTTAGATAAAGCATTTTAATGTGAGAAATAAATTAGGAATAGTTCTTGTAAATTATCGTTAGAGAAACATTTGAACATGTGAGAAACAAATTAGGGATAGTTCTATTAAATTATTGTCACTTTTTGACTTCAAAAGAAGAGCCTATGAAATTAAGCAATATCTATGTGAGAGTACACAATGTCTAAGTGTGAATATAACATATTTGACTTCAAAAGAAGAGCCTATGAAATTGAGTGCAATATATATGGGAGAGTACATACAATATATAGTGGGGAGAATAGATATATGAAGGAATAAAGAGTAACAAAAAGCATATGATTGTATTAATAATTTGAATTAGTCAAGAAAGATAACAAAGGACCATCAAAATGACAATATCTATATGACTTAGTGTCAATAATTTGAATTAGTCAAGAAAGATTACAAAGGACCATCAAAATTGAGCAAAACATCTATATGACATTCATATGATGTTTCAACACTCAAAGTAAAACAGGGACACAAAGGACCATCAAAATTGGGTGCAATATCTACATAAGATTAAAATAATAATGGATACACCTGCTACTAAGAAAGACAGCTATGTGATCATCAGAAATTGAGTGCAACATTCATGTGGAGCATGGCACAATATCTAAGGGGCGAGAATACAAATATAAGGAATAGCTAAAAGAGTAATAAGAAGTACATGATTAAAATACACTAATAGTGAAGAAAGATAATAAGACCATCATCAAACTCAAATTGAAAGATCAGGCAGTCTTCTTTACAGGACATGATAACTAGGTTCATAATTTAAAGGGTTTATTTTTTAATGAAAAAATTTATGAATAATATGGAATGAATCAAAGGTGTACATTATGATAAATCTTGTATTTAAATGACATTTTATCTATGAATAAAAATAAAATGGGATCATCTCTTCATATATATATATGTGTGTAAGAGAGAAATAAAAAGCAAAGGTAATTCCACCAAGCCTAAAGGAGCATGTCTCTAATACATTAAATTATGTTTGGTTTCTAGAAGCATTAATCATGAAGATTCATGAGATAGACATTATAACCATACTATTTTCAATTTAAAGGAGCATGTCCTAATACATTATTATGTTTTGTTTCTAGAAGCATTAATCATGAATTTTCTTTTCGCATCCACATTTCCATCATACTATTTGCAAGTTCACATTTCCATCATGCTATTTGCAAGTTCTATATGAATATATGTAGTCTAATAACTACTAGTTCACATTTCCATCATGCTATTTCATAGTTATATATGAAGATATGTAATCTAATAACTAATTAGCAAGTTGTGATGTCCTAATACATTATTATGTTTGGTTTCATCATACTATTTGGTGTTATATATGAAGATATGTAGTTCAATAACTATATGATAGCCCATATAACATATAGTATAGCCTATATAACAATAAAGAACAACTTAAGGCTAAAGATGAGCAAAGTGTCAAAAAACAAAGAGGCCCTGCAGAAGTTCCACCTATTCATCGTAAGTAAGCAATGTAATATCGAAGTGAAACAATGATACTGTTCAACATATGTACAATGACACTTAAAGTATGTTTTATGGATATTAAAATGAAGTAAATTCGACGATCTATCCAGGATTGACTATAGGGGCATTTACTAGATATGTCACCTTTCATAAAAGATGAGATCCAGGAGGCTACCTAGCCCTTACAAGATCGCTTATAAACCAGGTAGAAGTTAAGACCACTGACAACTTACTTGTGAGAAATTTATACTGACAACATATAGAGATTCAACCTAGTCAGAAAAGTACAAGTGGAGAATAAGAGACTCACTAAGAGTCTTTGGTTTAATGGCTG
>CM076579.1:92511704-92649046 GCA_034641835.2 Pinus albicaulis | reverse complement strand
CAACTTTAATGGCACTCCTGTTATCTTATATGGATGTGAGGTTTGTGGTTGCAACATCTCTAGATAATTGTGGAGAAATATTGAGAAAATCTAGAAGCATTTTATAATGTATAACCTCAAAATTAAAAGCATCACACCCTATCATATTCTCCTTATAGAAGTGGGTCTTTCCCCTATCGAGAGCCTATATATGACTAGGCTCCTGTTGTACAAGCACAAAATCAATAACATGTGAGACCATAGACTTCCTAAGCTAGCTTTAAATTCTAGCCAAAACCACCTAAGGCTCAAACGAGGTTGGTATAAAGATATCAAGGCCTGGTTAAACCATTTGAGGATCGACGAAAATGTTGCATTACATAATATTAATAACATTAAAAATATTGTTACTTCTAATTTTAAAGAGAAAATGTGGTGTGATAAAGATTTAGAGGCTAAAAGAAAATTAAGATATTATAAGGAGGTCATCAACCATACTCTAGAAGATCAAAAGTATCTCTTTGTTTTAACTATCTCAAAGAGAAAAATTAATATAGCCAAGATAAGAACGAACTCTCATGAGCTCCATAGTGAAACAAGTCGCTGGGAAGCTCCTAAAACTCCATGGGTGGAAAGCATCTACCATCTCTGTGAGAATATGACAATTGAGGATGAAAATCACTTCCTCTTAGAGTGCCCTGCGTACACCCACATTAGATCTCAGTTTCATAATCTTTGTTGCAATATCGACCTTCCTAGCCATTTAACATGTCAAAATTATAGTGAGCGCGATATGCTTCTCTCCAAGCTCTTTGAACATAGGAGTACAATTTAAGAAAAAAACTAAATAATTCGTTTCTTTAGGTCCGAGAGACCAAAGTTTGGTTTGAGTGGACGTTAACCATCATCATCATCATCACATTATTTTTCTCCACATTGAAATAACTTTAGATTCCAAGCCACTACATCAAATTTGATCATATCATTTGAGAAAATTAAATTTGAGAAGGGAAAATCTTAATTGTTATTTCCAAATACCTAAAATAAATCCAATTAACAATACACACTAACTTATTTATTAATTTATTTACTAACTTATTTTTTGCTTTATTTTCTACTCTATTTACACTAATATATTTTATATCTTTGGAAATTAAGAACATGTAAAAATAACAAGTAAAAATTCCACTATGGCGAGATCATGAACATCATTTTTTGGAGAAATGGGGTGTAGCATCTACCGGTTGAGTTGGAAACACTGATGACGTGGACGAGCCAGCTCTATGCTTATGAGGAGGTGGGGACTGGAGGGATGGTGTGGCAACTAGTACATTTACATACTCACTGCTTTTCTGCCATAAGGTCACCCCTAGTAGGGGCATAGTGGCAAAAATATCCACTAAGGTCTGTATATCAGTCAATTCCAATTAATCATCGTGGACGACCAAGTGTTGTTTGATCTAACAAAGAAAAGAAATCTTCGTGCCTAGGGCAGCAATTATGGTTTCATATTTCAGGCGAGTGGTTTTCTCATAGGGAAGATTGGTCCGATTTATAACAACTGTCAGCTTATTTTCTTAATCAGTTAGACCTAAAAATGCAGTCGTTGTAGGATCCCATCATGATGGGAGGCCTGCTTTCACTAGCTCATCCCACTCCTGCTCAAACTTATCTACTCCCTTGGAAACCTGCTCCAAACCACTGAATGCATTTACATGCGCAGTCTCTTTCTCAATTACCCTTCTGATTTCTATCACTCCCCTGAAACAGTCTTCAATCCCTTTGACAGCCAACTCTTCAGAGTCTAATCCATTTAGGTAAGTGATATACTTCTTGGCCATGACCACCTTTGCCTTGGCTTCTGCTTGTCATTCCTGCAATATCCGTTTGAATAATCGGACATCAATCTTCTTATCATCCATTAACATAATATAATTCCAATGTTTCTTTACCTCCGATATGATGTCGGTCTAGATGAGGCACCTAGATTCCAAGAGGGTTTCTTTGCCTTTCATCCAATTGTTCAGATCCTTGATGACCTTTTCCTGTTGCAACTTCTCCCTCTTCGCTCCTTCCACCTCTTCTTGCAGGGCTGCTATTACCTTATCATTTTGTTCGAACCTTGCTACCAACTCCTAAAATTTCTGATGTGCTATCTGGGCTTGCTTTTCTAAGACCTGTAGGTCTGACAGAGCCTTGGTTAAATGTGTTGGAGTAGCACTTGGTGTATTGGAAGTTGGAGTCACGCCGACGTGTGTGTCCCATTTCCCTTTCAATTCAACCAATCTTCGTCTAAGGGCAACCATTTCTGCAGCCGTTTTCACATTCTCATCCCTTTCTCAAGAAATGGTGTCAGTGAGGGCTGATTTTTCTCTTTTCACCTGGGCTAATTCCTCAGGTTGTATATATTCCCCACGGGGGATGTTGAGTCTCCTCCTCAACTCTGAGTTCTCAACCTCTAAATCCAGGATGATTTTCTTATGGATTCCTTCTTTCTCGCTTCCCTTTTCACTCATTATCCTTATAATATTGTGCAGGTTGTTGCTGATGGCCCTGGTGCTAGCCCTTTATTTCTTCTGATTCTCTAATACCTCTTTGTATTTGTCTTCCAGCTTCCTTAGTGTGAAGCAAGCTTCAAAACCTCGTCCCTTATCATATCCCCGATGCATTGGTGAAGGCTAATTTTGTCCAGTAAAGGGACCTTTGATAGATTCACAACAACCTCCTAAGCTCTATAACTAACTCCATCAGCAACGGGGTCTAGCACTACCTCCGTGATAGCTATTATCAATTGTTCTTTATCCATATCCAGTTTTGAGTTGAGCCGAGTATGATATTTATCCACGGACCCTGCCAATTCTGCTCAGGTATTTTCCTTTACCATCCAATTCCTATTTCCAATTTCTTCCCTTACTTTGGCTCTATTTACTGAAACGGCCTGTGATGTCCGAGAGGGTTATGAAGAGGAAGCACCGTCATAATTTACCCTGAAACCGTCCTTTCTCTTCTCATTCTCCCCATATAGTATTAGCTCCTCTTGCGGTGGCTCATCCCAGAAAATGTCCACATCATCAACTCTATGCTTCTTGGAGGGATGGGACCCCTCCCCTGTATCCAAACCTTCTGGTTCCTCTAAAAAATTGGCCTTGTTAGTCTACCCCTTCCGTGGTGTACCTGCTAAAGTGGTGTTGCCCCTTCCTTCTAGAGCCAAATATTTGGTCTCCATCTGCGAAGCCAAGGCCATGTGTCAATGTTAGCTCTCCATTCAATGAAGGGCCTAGTATCATGTACATATAGAGTGGATCTAATCTTTCTTTTCCTACTAGAGAGGATTCCTTTCGGGTCATACGGCCAAAATTTCCCCAACACTAAATCCATCTCCTGAAGCAACGTCTCCACTGTGGAGAGGGCGTGTCTTGAGTTTATGGTAAAAGGGATGATGGTGGTTGGGAGCTTGAGGATGTAGCCTTTCTTCGTGGGAACGAAGTGAAACTGGTCTTCTTTCAAGGTTTGACATGTGTATTCAATGGTGAAAACCCGCATAGAAGGGAACAACGGTAGGCGATAGGGGGGTACATCTACACCATAGACTCTGACCTCAGTGTAGTCGTAAAGAAGTACCATTCCCCTGTGCTCTCCTCATCACCAAACTGTAGCCAATCCTTCTGCTCGGGAAAAATCCTGGGTGGGGGGCTGCCATGAAGTATGGTGTAGGCAATGGTCATGAAATTGTACAAAAACCTTGAGTAACCCCTCTCGTTAGGCTACTGCTGTACTGAGATGTTCCACTAAAAGACAGTTCTTGGCCAGCTATTCATTCTTGAGAGCTTTTCGAGGCCCAGAGCTTCGAACTTGTCCGCATCCTCAAATTGAAAGAGGTAAAACACAAGTGAACAGAAACGAAAAGCCCCTGAAGAGGGTAGTTCTTGAAATTGGGTTTCAATGGTTGAGGCCAAGAAAGTGGGGATGTCAAAAACGACATCCAGCTATGACATGAGCCAAAGGATGGCTATGCATTCTTTTGACACCCTCTCGACCTCTCTGAGACCTAGCAACCCTGAGATGAAAGCGAGAACAGACTAGAGGTTGTCTATGAATGTGGTCAAGGGCACCATATCCAAAGACAGGATAGACGTGAGACAAGAGTCTGAGATGGAAGAGAGAAATTCACTCTGTTGTTTCCAGGGTAATTTAGAAAACTGATGAGACAGGGAAAACTCTGTGAACTCAACATACTCTTGGCTGTGGGGAAAACAAAGGGCTTCTTTAATGAGCTCAGGGGATATATGAAAAATATTATTTCCTTGAGCTGAAATAAATACATCCCTGCATTCGTCGTAGGCATCTCTGAGCCAACATATGAACTTGGTGACTAGAAAGGTGGGCGGAAAAATTTGGTAATATAGGCCATACCGAATGACTCTTAACTGGTCTTGTCCTTTCACATGGATTTCTAACAGGTCAGGTCTGACACGAGAGACACTGAAAGGGTACTGCGGGTCGCGGATAAGGGCCTGTGTTTCAATGAGAGGCTCAGGTCTAGGGACAGCCCTAACTTTGCGGGCTTGAGGGGTTTCAGGTTCATACTTTCTGGACTTGACTCTCGCGATGACCATTTTGAAAAGAAAAGTGAAAGGAAAACTGTAAGATGCGGGAATGACAAAATAATTGTAACCAGTGAGGAAACCCCAAGAGGGAAAGCGATGCAGGGGTTGAAAGCGACCTGGTGCTATAATCCAAGCTTAATTGTTTGGCGAGTTCGTAAAAGTAAGTATTTTACCAAAATTTGGCATAAGACAAGGTTAAATAGGCCATAGATTTACGAAAAACGAGGTTTGGGTAACAAATTGGAGGGCTGATGTCATAAAAACGTCGACACTAAGGCACGTGGAATTAGGCTGCTGGCTACTAGGAGCTGGGTAGGTCTGAGCCACGCGCCAGGTTAAATATCGGTACTAGTCGTGTACCAGCTTTCCTAACTTACCTTACCTTTGCATTTACTCATGCCACCTGTTAGTCTCGAGGGGCCCACTGAAGAGTTCTGGCGGGGACCTGTGAAGTCCCCTCACGATGCACCACCACCCCATGGAATGATCCAAACCTACCCCCACCAACCCTTGACATCATGCATTCCTGGGGGTATAGCTCCTCCCTCTTTATATCATCCTTGGTAACCCCAGAATCCCTCCATGCAGTGGTGCTACTCAGGTTGTCACATGTATGACCTGCAGCCTCTCCTTTGCGTGGCTGTGATGCGGCATTAACTCCTATTGTCTGCATACTTTATATAAGGGGAGGGTTTACATGCTTCCCTTATATTTATTTGGTCTGCTTACTCTTCTAAAGGTTATTTTCTTTGCTTACTTCAAGTTATATTTTTTCCAAACCGGTAGGATGAGAGTTATCATAAAAACAGAGAATATGCTCTATCTGTGTTCTTCCACTTACACATTTTTAGATGTCTTTCGTGCTTGTGATTTTGACGAACAAAGCCTGTTGTGTGAGTTATTTTTGCATGATATCATTTGTGAGCACGTAAGTATTAAAATGGTGGTGACTATATTCTCCTACATGGGGGATTTGCAGTTACGAGCCTTTGTGTCATTTATGAGGAATCAAGATGAGTGGAATTTTTCCACCAAATCTATGGATTCCAATGAAGAGAAGACAACGTTATGAATCTGAGCAGAACTAGGATGACTCGCCGAATTAAGGCGGGAATTTATAATGATTTTGAGCAGTCCTGGGATAAGGGAACTTGCTGCCACTTACAGAAGGAGGATTGTGAACTTTTACCTTAATCAGTTTTCATTAATGAAGGGTCGAGCTCTGACTGGGTTTCTGAAGCGTACAGAAGCCAATAGTGTTGAGCTATTGGAAGGGGACCCGTTTTCATTTCAGAACTTTGTGGTAGCTGTTACACATGTACTGGCATATGCACAGATAATACAGACCCTTGGCACTTCCTAGCTTGGGCTAAGATTCAAGTTCCCTTTGATCTGGCTACCAGTAAAGGATTACCAGATTCATTATGAATTGAGCAAGTATGAAGCAGAGTCTTGGATATGAAAAATGATGGCTACCCAAGGGTACAAGTATGCAGATGAAGACACAACCAACGCTTATGACCTCACTGACCTGCACCGGAGATATTCTCATGGGAGATGAGATTTTGCATGGGGACATGCAAGTGCTTCAGTTGGGGGGAGATATTGGGTGTCATTTTTGTACTCATTTCTTACATCTATTTCCCCAACTGTTACCTTGAGACTACAACCATTGGGACTATCTTTGCCTCTTTTCCTATTTTTCTATCTTAAACAGTGATTTTTTACCTTATTTTCATTATCTTTTTGTTTCGTCGATTATTTTTATGTATCGTGTCTTTTTTTATGACTAATAGGGATAAATTTTGGAAGAAGTTCTATGGTCTTTCGCTGTCCTTCCAGATGTTATTTTTAGTGAAAAATGTCTAGAGCATGAGGTGTACAAAAGAATTGAAAGTGTGTTGTTATAGTGAGCTGTTACACCACGATGTTGTTACATCACGGTGCTGTTACATACCCGGTATATAAACTGTTGTTAGAACTATACTGCTGACTGAACATTGTCAACTTCTAGATGCCGACATGTCTGCAATTGTTCTTATGCTATAGTTGTGATTTTCCATGGATAGTTGTATAAGTTATTACATATTGTATTTTAGGATGACATCTTTTGGGTAGTTTTGATTCTAATACGTATTCTTCCAGTCATAATTTTTATTAAGAAGTGGTTGTAGCTATATGTATCTTATTTTGATCAGCATGAGAATTGTAATATTTTTATGAATGATCTGTTCCTCGTTTCTTTGAACATGTAATGATTATATAAACCTTGACCATGGAATTCAAGGGGTTAGCGGAGAAAAATATTACTTTTGGCTCACATTAATACAAAGTTATCATGTTGATGCTGTTACATGCATTGTTTAGTTTAGTTTCCATTTAAGTTTCTTTCTCTTTATGCGCCTTGCTAGGGAGGAAGGGACTTTAGCAGGGATTGTAGTGGTTAAGGTATATGTACATATTTATTATTTGATTTATGTATTGGTGGAAGTGATGTTGCTGTCGTTCTAGTCATGATTAGATCTAATTTAATTTCAATATTGTTGTGCTGTTACACAGATGTGATTAGAGATACCAGCTAGGTAACTTTTGTGTGGCGCATTAGGCATAGTTAATTGAGGCATGATTACATTCATGTAGATCATTTTTATTTCTACATGAGTGATTTCTTCCAACATTTTATTCAGCAACAATTTCTCTTTATTTTCTTCTGGTTAGATGTATCGGCACAAACAGTGCAACTATAATTGAAATAAAAGATGTCCTTGGATTGATAATTTATTTGTACCATCTTAGTCATTTAATAGTGATTAATACATTCTAACGGTAACCTAGTTACCTTTGAGAACGATCCTATTTTTCATTATGATATTTGAAGGTAGCTCGAAACTCCATGTAGCGAGTCGATCATACATGCACTATGGGATAGAATTTCTAGAGCCAACATTTTTCGCTTGGAGTGATGGTGTCTTGGTCAATATGAAGGAACAACTAACCAAAGCGAAAGAGGGGAAGTTGAAAATCTTCAGTTATGGTTCGATATTAGTCTTTTTTTCTTTAGAGCAGATGCCACTACTTCAGCCTCAACAGGTTATACTTGAGCCTACTGATCCAAGGGTACCACAGATTAGGAGGTGGATACATAATTTACTTGAATGGGAATATTATTTTTGTTGTGCTAAGATCCAATTCAAAATATAAACAAAGTTCTTGAGGATTTAGAAGTTAATTGAAAGTTTAATATGTGTTTTTATGTGAATTTCATGAGAAAATTGACATAAACAAAACATAGAAACAACGACATCTAACAGACATGAACATCACCATAAACATTAGCACAATAGCACATGATGAAGGAGTTCACAATACTAAAACAACTATGAAACATGTTCCATCAACTATAGAATGCCCAAAATTTCCTTTTTAGCCCCTTTCTGCATCAAAATTTTCCACAAACTCATCAAGTTATGACTTCCACTAGTTTATCCTCTATTCGTTCCACATTTTCCCCAAAATCCGACACTGAACCCACAATTTCACCCCCAAAAGTGCTATCGGAGCACCAATTCTGCCAAAAATAGGGCAAAATTGTCAGGGCATTAATTTTACCTCTAACGCCTAAAATTTGGATTTAAAACCATATCCGTTATAGTTTATAATATATATTTTTTATATTAAACAAACTCTGAATGGTTAAATTAACCTTCGGGCTTGGTATATCCGTGGTTACATGTGGCAGAGGATGTTGTGGTGAGATGCTAGTAGTTCCATCACCATAGTGGTCTTTGGCGTGGTGGCAAGGACCTTGGCATACTATGTAACAATTACAGTTATGTGGGGGGAGGGGGGGGCATGGGGCTAGCCTCCCGACCATGGTCCTTGCCCATGGTGTGGTGACTAGGGCTAGGGAAAGACCGCGGCCCCCTCCCCCCAACATGCCAAACATAACATAAAAAAACTATCTGCCAACCCTTATATAATAAGAATCATAGTTGTGGCACATTAGTAAGACTTGGTGCTTGGTGCTCGGTGGTCGCAGGTTCGACCCCTGCTTACTCCATTCATACTTCAACCAAAATTTTATGGCTTCCTTTGTTGCCACGTGGTAGCCTCTGGTTGGGCCACATGGAAACCTGTGTTTGGCCACATGGCCAACCAATAAAATCGCAGTATTTCGAAACAATAACTAAGCGCCACTTAGCACCATACCATTCACTCGAGATGACCCTTGACCAAGTCAAACTTGTATAGTCACCCTACCGCATAGGAATGCCTAGTCAATTGTACTGACTGTTGAAGCGGTTGTCCTACTTTTTTCTTTTTAATTTTCCTATTTGACAAAGAGGGAAAAACACATTTCCGGGAGCATACGATGTTGATTTTCCGTGAAATGAGTTTCTATATACTCAAAACAATGACATCTATGTGTTCATTTAGGTTCCACACCAATTCGACAACTTTGAGTTCTGAGCATAATTTTGAGCACCTGATCACTCTGTCATCACAAAATTGTACTTAATTGGTTGCTTATCAAACAACTCAGTGCAACTGTTTCAAACCACTTCTAATTGAAGCTTAGCCTCTTCAGTTTGAGAGGTCTCTCTCATGGGGGTTCATGATATTGAATGATGATAGTACTATATGGCTAACCCTATGGAAATTGTAACTTATTTTGTATGATTGCAGGTTGAAAAGAATGTAGGTTTTCTACCATTGGGATTATGGAGTCAACAATCAATAGTTTTAGTGGAAACGTTTCTTGACATGGAAGCTGAGCCAAATAGAGGTCTTTAACAGAGGCAACTCACACATAAAACATAGGATAAAAAAGTCATTTCATCACTAAAGGAAGTTAGAGCATAAAATTATGAATTCTGAGTAATAGAGATGAAATCTTCTGCAAGTGGTAAAACATAAAGATATAGATCAATAAAACATCAAAAACCTCATGAGAATCTCAGGTCTATTAAGAATAAAGTCACTCTGTATTACCGATATAAGTCAAATACCTAAAAGCAACAGTTTGGTGCAAAAAATATCCAACCCTCTACTACTTCGATGCTTTGTCTTTAAATATACATTATTTACAACAAGGATGATCTGAATGATAGTTATATCATAAAATTATTCTATTACACCTTTCATAACTGAAATGCATAACTTATAACAAAAAACTAACAGCTACACCTTAAAGAAAACATCTCCTAATAAGAATCTAACTCCTATTTACTGCATAACTCTACCTTATCTGTGAAACAGTTACATGATGGTTAAAAAATAAGTATCACATGCTCGAAAAACACATGACATAGTTCATTACCACTTTACATATTTAAAATCCGCCTAGACTTGTGGAGCATAACCCTACTTTTTAGGAATGAATGGCCTTTTTCTTCAAAGATGCTTTGGCTGATGACCTGTCTTCATAGCACTTCCTTCGAGTCATAAGTATTTGATGATAAGCTCCTTTGACATGTTGGAGGACTCCAGCTATCCAAAATTTCCTTTAAGATGCTCAAAAACCTTCAATAATTGTTCACTACGAAAACATGATAGTTTCTTAGCGAGTTTTAGTAGCGTTGGAAAAGTAGCTTTTGCACCAATTTACTTACCACCTTTGTTGTTCCATGATGTCAATCATGTCATGACACATCACCACCATCAATTTCTCTCCATGAAAACTACAAAAACTAACTTTAGAACCAAAAATTCCGCTAGAGGTTGTTTCGTAGCATTTTCCTAGCTTTAAGCCTGAGGAACGCTACAAAACTGTGTAAAAACCCAGAAGTTTCCCATTTCAAAAATATCTCCAAAAACTGACCTCCAGCTGCAAAATCTTGATTTTCTACATGTAATGAACCTTATAAGGCATATTCAATCTCAAATTATTTCTATTGTGGTGTTTCCTCCTCATTTATGATCAGTTGAGCTATTGGCTCTTCCACCACAGTCATTTTCAAACATTTCTTTTCCAGCTCTTCATGAATCAGATCCAATTGTTATTGGAGGTCTTTAACTTGGTCCTTCAGTGTCCTATTCTTGGATTACAAGTTCAAGTTTACCTTTTTTATGTGCTTGACCTCTCTTTTTAGTGACAGAGTCCACTTTATCAGTTTTTATATGTTGTCCAAGGTCTTTGAGACACTTGTGACTTGAACTTCCAAAATATTCCTTGTTTGTTCAAACTGCACTCTTTCAGCTCCATGCTTCTTTGCCTCTTTCCTCAAAACTAATATCTCTTCACCTGCCTCTTTTAACTATTCCTTAATTGTTTCAACTTATGATTTTTCAGTAATTTTCTCTTTACCTTTCTTTTGTTTGATGACTAGTTCTTCTTTTGCAAGTGAGGCGAGGTCTATGATGCTTGGTGGTGACTGAGTAGTTTCACTGACCTTCAAAGTCTCTTTGATGATTTCCGTTATCTTTCTAGCATGTCTAGTCATTGGATTTATAGGTTGAAACATGAAACCGACATCATCACCTGTAAACTCTAACTTTTTAGCTGTTTTTCCTTTCTTTAGCTCTCTTCCCCGATCTTCAACATCTTTAGCTTGAACAATGGGAGTTTCTTCAATATCAATTGCATGAAAGATGTCCTCTAACTTAACCTTAACCACTGTTTGACTCATACTAACTCTCTTGCTGCCATGTTTTCTAACTGTTGGCTTCTTTTTGCAGGTGTACCTTTTGGTGTATCAACCTTCTGCAAAGGCTCTGTCTCCATACTCACTGGTTCTAACTGCTCTGCCACTGTTGGTGATGAAATATCTATAGGTTTGGGAACTTTTTTAGGAATGAAACATCCACTTCAAAACCACTCATTAACAGAAAATATGACCAATCTCTGCCCTAATAACTTCAACTCCTCTAACCAGCAACTTAATCAAGCGATGGTGAAAGAGAGAAGTTTCATTTCCTTCTTTTTTTAACTTGGACCCTATCTGACATTTTAGTTAGACATATGTATAATTAAAAGGGCAATTCAAGAGACATCCTACCTAGAAAATGCAACAGAAACCTAAGGTGGTAAAATTAGACCACATGAAACCTTCCTTCATAGGTGAACTACTTCTGAATGATTAGAAGCAGCTTTGAGTAGTTTTCCTTCATGTATCTCCTTGGGATATCATTTGTAAGATCAATTTCACTATGCTCTGGCTTGATGAATTATTTGCAGTCCTACATGGTGAAATTGATGCCTTTGAACCACTGTTCCCCTCCTCTAGGGATTCCAGTTGCTATTGAAATTCTATCTGGTGTTACTATGAGGTTTAGCATTACCACCTTTGAATTTGTTCCAGTGAAAATATTAGCAGACTCCTTGGAAACTTGTAGATGACAACCTTGCAGCCTTTGGCAGAATTGCAAACAACATGTTCTTCTGAATACCTCCAAGGTGGTTGGGTCTTCATTTAACAAATTCTTGTCCATTATCTCATATCTCTGTCATTGACCACCTTTGTTAGTCTTCTTCCTTGCAGCTATGGTGATTTTATATCTTCTCAACCACGTTTGATTAATGACACCTGCAACCTTTGAAAATGCCAACAACTTTCTTGGCTCGATGAAGCAGCTCTCCAAAAGCTCAATAACATGCAAGGATAAAGAAAATAATGACAAAAATACTCAATTGGGTAATTTTTTATGGCTTCGATGACAATTCATGCCTTCGTCATGACACATGCATGCTAAAAACAATAATGATGACCTCAACCATGACTTTGTACTTTTGAAATAAACCTAACTGAATCGAATGACATCCACCCTAACTCTTCCAATGATGAACTGACACTTCACCTCAGTTTTGACAAGACAGATAGGAAAATTGTTTTTCGTAGCATATCTAGTTTATTTTTTGACAATTTAGCTGCAAAACTATTAGGCAGTTTCGTAGCAAAAACTGTTATTTCACAGTGTAAAACGCTACGAAAAGAGGCAAAACTAACTAAAGTGTCCTTTTTCAAATCAATTACATCGGGAATGAAAACTGACATGTTATGGGACTGATTTGACATGAAATGGCATAAATGAAGGTGATCTCAAAACTTAGGATAGGCTTAAAAAAGTAAAATTTTTCCTGTGCCACCTTGAAATGGCTTAGGAAACCTTATCCATTTATTGAGTGACGTATATGACCTTATCTAAAATGTTTCACAATTTTATGAGTGATAAAATTTGCTCCACTTGGGACGGTGTGCCCCTATGTTACACCAAAGAACCTATAGTTCCAGTGCCATCCATATTTTGAAAAATTGAAAATTTTCTGAAATTGATGAAGACTTTTCCAAGCTCTTATGACCTTCTCCTTAGGCTCAAGCTTGATGATTACTATTGTAAAACCAAATCTATACATACTGAAAATATACTCAGTATACTTGAGCTTATTCACACACGCTCCTACCTACCCTAACAACTGAAATATTCATATTTGATTCGAGCAACATGAAACCTCCAATAAAGCCAGTCAATGAGCTGATCTGATACTTGAACCCCTTGACTGCACTTGAACCAAAAGCCAACTGTATTCTGAAATGATAAAGGTAAGAGAAGATGGATCTATTTTTCATTGTGAAAAAATAATTGAAAAGTTTGACTGTAGAACCCTTCTATGTAATTAGCTATGGGATCATAGACGACACAATTTATTGATATCCCTTTTAAGCTCTCAATGAAAAATTTATCCTGGATATCCTTTTCATTTTCTTCACCAAGGCTGAACCTTGATTCTAACTCTACAATATCAAGCTCATAACCATATTCTTCCTCTATTTGCAAGTCAAATGGTATAAAAATGTCCTCCTTTTCTGGAGTAAGACCTTTCAAGAACTGTTTAGGATCTTGGAAATCATATGATCCACTTTTAACATCCAATAGTTCAATTTAATTCTCTAATATTTCAACATCTAAACCAAGAAAAAAAAATTTATTTTCAAGTGTGAGTCGACTAGATTTCAAACAAAAAATACTATTGTGGAGAAATGTTCATCTATCTAAAATTTACAAACTCAACCCTTACACTTTGTATCATTTCATCATATAAAGAGTTTGCCACATACCCTGTCATCTTGGATCACCATGAATTTTCTGAAATATGGATTCTTCCCAATGAATTTTCTCTAAACGTTGAAGCTCGGTATCTTGAAAAATGGAGTCGCTAAGTGAATGGTACAACCTTCATGTGTTTGGATTCTGTTCACCATCAGAAGTCAAATTTGAACCTTGTCATTCTTCCCGGAGAAAATTTACACCTTTGTCCCAGGAAACGGTGCCAAAATGTTATCATAAAATTGTGATTGATTGGTTTCTTATCAAAGAACCTAGTGTAACCTTTTCAAACCACTTCTAACTGAATCTTAGCCTCTTCATTTTGAGAGGGCTCTCTCAAGGGGGTTTATGATATTGAATGTCGATAGTACTAGATGGCTAACTCTATGGAAATTGTAACTTGTTTTTTATGATTGCAGGTTGAAAATAATGTGGGTTTGCTACCATTGGGATTATGGAGTCAAAAATTAGTAGTTTTAGTGGAAACATTTCTTGAAATTGAAGCTGAGGTAGATAGAGGTCCTTAACAGAGGCAACTCACACATAAAACATAGGATAACACAGTCATTTCGTCACTAAAGGAAGTCAGAGCATAGAATTATGAATTTTGAGTAATAGAGATGAAATATACTGCAAGTGGTAAAACATAAAGATACAGATCAATAAGACATCAAAAACCTCATGAGAATCTTAGGCCTGTCAAGAAGAAAGTCACTCTGTATTACTGATATATGTCAAATACATGAAAGAAACAGTTTGGAGAAAAAAAACTCCAACCCTCTACTACTTCGATGATTTGTATTTAAATAGACCTTCTTTACAAAAAGGATGATCTACTTGATAGCTATATCATCGAATTCTCCCACGACACCTTTCATAACTGAAATACATAACTTCTAACAAAAAATTGATAGCTACACCTTAAAGAAAACATCTCCTAATAGGACTCTAACTCCTATTTATTACATAACTCTACATTATCTGTGAAAAAATTACATGATGGTTACAAAATAAGTATCGCATACTCGAAAAACACATGACAGAGTTCATTCCCACTTTACATATTTAAAATCCTCCTTGACTTGTGGAGCATAACCCTACTTTTTAGGAATGCATGACCTTTATCTTCAAAGCTGCTTTGGCTGATGACTTGTCTTCATAGCACTTCCTTCGAGTCATAAGTATTTGATTATAAGCTCTGTTGACATGATGGAGGACTCCAGTTGTCCAAAAATGCCTTTAAGAAATTAAAAAACCTTCAATAATTTCATGCTATGAAAACATGATAGTTTCGTAGCGAGTTTTGGTAGCGTTGGAAAAGTAGCTTTTGCACCCATTTACTTCGCTCCTTTGTTGTTCCATGATGTCAATCATGTCATGACACATCACCACCATCAATTTCTCTCCTTGAAAACTACAAAACTGAATTTAGAAGTAAAAAGGATGCTACATGTTTTTTCGTAGCATTTTCCTAGCTTTAAGCCTGAGGAACACTACAAAACTGTGTAAAAACCCAGAAATTGCCCATTTCAAAATTATATCCAAAAACTGACCTCCAGCTGCAAAATATTGATTTTTTTCATGTATTGAACCTTCTAAGGCATATTCAATCTCAACTTATTGCTCTTGTTGTCTTTCCTCCTCATTTATGATCAGTTGAGCTATTGGCTCTTCCACCACAGTCATTTTCAAACCTTTCTTTTCTAGCTCTTCATGAATTAGATCCAATTGTTCTTGAAGGTTTTCAACTTGGTTCTTGAGTGTCCTATTCTTGGATTACAAGTTCAAGTTTACCTTTTTTATGTGCTTGACCTCTCTTCTTAGTGGATGAGTCCACTTTATCATTTTTTCTTAGTTGTCCAAGGTCTTTGAGGCACTTGTGATTTGATCTTCCCAAATATTCCTCATTTGTTCAAAATGAACTCTTTCAACTCTATGCTTCTTTCCCTCTTTCCTCGAAACTGATATCTCTTCACCTGCCTATTTTAATTTTTCCTTAAGGGTTTCAACTTCTAATTTTTTAGTAATTTTCTCTTTACCCTTCTTTTGCTTGATGACTAGTTCTTCTTTTGCAGGTGAGGAGAGGTCTATGATGCTTCGTGGTGGCTGAGCAGTTTCACTAACCTTATAAGTCTCTTTACTACTTTCCATGATATTTCTAGCATGTATAGTCATTGGATTTCTAGGTTGAAATAGAAAACCAACATCATCACCTACAAACTCTAACTTTTTAGTTTTTTTTTCTTTCTTTAGCTTTCTTCCCCCATCTTCAACATCTTCAGCTCAGACAATGGGAGTTTCTTCAATATCAATTGCATGCAATATATCCTGTAAGCTACCCTTAACCATGGTTTGGCTCCTAGTAAATCTCTTGCTACCATGCTTGCTAATTTTTGGCTTCTGTTTTCCAGGTGTAGCTTTGGGTGTATCAACCTTCTGTAAAGGCTCTGTCTCCATGCTCACTGGTTCTTACTGCTCTGCCACTGTTGGTGATGAAATATCTCTAGGTTTGGGAAATTTTTTAGGAGTGACAACATCCACTTTAAAACCACTCATGAACAAAAAATATGACCAATATCTGCCTAATATCTTCAACTCCTCTAACACCAAGAACTTAATCAAACCATGGTGAAAGAGAGAAGTTTCATTTTCTTCTTTTTTAACTTGTACATTATCTGACATTTTAGTTAGACTTCTATATAAGTAAAAGGGCAAGTCAAAAGACCTCTTACCATAAAAATGCAACAGAAAACTAAGGTGGTAGGAGTAGACCATGTGAAACCTTCCTTCACAGGTGAAGTACTTCTGAATGATTAGCATCAACTTTGAGTAGTTTTCCTTCATGTAGCTCCTTGGGATAGCATTTGTGAGATCAATTTCACTACTCTCTGGCTTGATGTATTCTTTGCAGTCCTACATGGTGAACTTGATGCCTTTGAACCATTTTTCTCCTCCTCTAGGGATTCCAGTTGCTGCTGAAATGTTGTATGGTATTACTGTGAGATTTAGCATTCCTACCTTTGAAGCTGTTCCAGTGAAACTATTAATAAACTCCTTGGAAAAATGTAGATGACAACCTTGCAGCCTTTGGCAGATTGCAAACAACCTATTCTTCTGAATACCTCCAAGGCAGTTGGGTCTTCATTTAAAAAATTCATTTCCAATGGCTCATATCTTTGGCAGTGACCACCTTTGTTAGTCTTCTTCCTTGCAGCCATGGTGATTTTATATTTCTCAGCCTCGCTTGATTAATGACACCTGCAACCTTTGAAAATTCCAGCAACCTGCTTGGCTCGATGAAGCAGCTCTCCAGAAACTCAATAGCATTCAAGGATAAAGCAGAGAATGAGAAAAAGACTTAATTGGGTAATGTTTTATGGTTTCGATGACAACTCATGCCTTCATCATGACACATGCATGCTAAAAATGGTAACGATGACCTCAGCCATGAATTTGTACTTTTGAAATAACCCTAACTGACTCAACTGACATCCATCCTAACTCCTCCAATGACGAACTAACACTTCACCTCAGGTTTGACAAGACAGACAATAAAACTGTTTTTCGTAGCGTGGTGTTGAGCCCCAAAGGCGTCCTTCCCCTTTGCCAAATTTCACTTCATTTCCTTTGTTCCTTATCAATTACAGGCTTAAATGATCAATAGGATTAATTAAATTTGCTTTAAGAATGTATATAATGACTAACTTGCTACACTTTCATGGTTTTGTTGTTGTAGTAATTTTTGACTAGATTTAGCTACAGAATGCAGTCATTCTGTAGCTAGTTGCCGATTCCGCAGATGTCTTCATGTTTTCATAGGTTCCAGGTGTCACCTTGAAGAAAAAATCATATGGGTGAATTCCAGACTTCATCCACATCATTCCTTGCTCCCTACGAAGTGTGATCAGAATTCTACAGGTGGTTATGCACATGGGAAACCAAAACTAGGAGATAGACTTCTAATAGGACAAGGACTGTACAGATGTCTTTAATCATAGTAAGAGACCACCACCAGAGTTCTAATTTGATTTTAGTTGGGAAAGACATTTATTCCTATTTTATCTTAAGAGAAGTTATGTAATTTTCTTATAAGAATGACTCGGGAGACCGAGAAACAGCTAGCTAGATTTATGTTTTGTTGCTAGATCTTAGAAAACCGTGATACTCTGTTTTTGGAATACTTTTCCTTTAATGAAAGAAGCACCACTTTATTGCAAGATCTTAGGCAACCTTGAGGAGACTTGTATGCTAATCCAGTGGTAGAGGGCCCCTACTACCCGAGAAGCTTTGTGTACATTTCTTAGATAAGTAACTTTAGCCTTGTTGCATTCCTAGTTTAAGAAATTTTATGAACTTTGTATTTTATATTCACTTGCATTGGATGCTACAATTTAGTATTACGAATTATTCCAAAATATCACTAATGTTGAATGAGGTATAACTGTATTATTTTAGGAGTTAGTTGCATTTCTTTGAACTTTATGTTTTTGTGCTCAATTACATCAGTTGTTACAGCTAGTCTTGTTCTTATTACTCTCTTCCAAAATATCACTAACTATGGATGAGACATAGCTGTGCTGTTTCAGAGCTTAGTTGCGTTTTGTTGAACTTTATTTTTTTATGCTCATTTACATCACATGTTACAGCCAATCCTATTCTATGAATTATTCCAAAATACCACTAACCCCGAATTAGATAGAGCTGAAATATTTCAGTGATTAGTTGCATTATAAGTGTAGTTGTAGTACTCCGGAGATTAATGGTGCACTAGTTCAGTTTCTGTTCACTGTATTTCAAGTTAGATTAATGGAACTCTAGCTCAGATTCTGTTCACTATATTTCAAGTTAGGATAATGGCATTCTAGTACAGTTGTGGCCACTGTATTTCAAGTTTGAATGATTGCATTTTAGTTCAGCTTTATCCATTGTATTGTTAGTTTTATTAGTCAGTTGTATGTTAGTTTTGTTCCATTAGATTTCAAGGCCTTCATTACTTACAAACTACTCTTGTTATTAATCTCTTCCAATACATCATCATATGTACAGGAATTAGTGATATCAATTCAAGGCCTTGACTGTTCTGTAATCTCTTATAATTGTGCAAATAGCCTTTTTCCCAAAACTATTCCAAAGGACTTGTAATTTCCGAATAAGGCTTAGTAGTGACAATTTAAGTTGCAGAATGGATCAATTTCAGTGTCATAGGTTAATTTAGAGTATAATTCTTCACTGTGTTGAAGAGTATCTTTTCCAAATATGTTCCAAAAAATTTCTAGCCATGGATAAGATTTCCTCTGTGATCTTGTAGGTGGCTGTTTACTTAGAAGAACCTCATGGCACTAACTTATCCTTTTCTCAAAGCTATTCCAACATATTTCTAATGAATTAATGGGATTGAGTTCATGTTATGAGTTATTGAGTTCATGTTGTGAGTTATTGAGTTCTTGCTATGAGTTATTTTTCTTGTTAAAGTATTTCATTTTCTGTTCTCAAGAGCCATACATAATTTAGAATAGTTTTTTATTTGTTTTAGTGTGACCAACAACTTCTCTTTGCCAAAAATTATTTTTTTCCCTCTTAGAATAAAAACACAAAACCCAAAAACATTGGAAAAAAACTAAACACAACGTAGTGAGAAACCAATACCTAGGCACATATAGTGCACTTCACTTCAACAGTTTACTAACCCTGGTTGACAATTTATGACCTCAATTTAGGAACACTAAGTTGAGCAGACATTTTGCCACTGTTTCCGGGGAAGTGTAACTAGGTAGCCTTGTTTCTTACCTCCCAAAAAACAATGATATGCATAGAGAAAGATACTCAAGGGGTAGATTCATAAGAAGCAGAAGCTTTATTCCTAGAACACCACTTGTTTCACCAAGACCAAGAGTTAGTACACCTCCAAATCAAACCTACATTCCATCCTTTACTGATCTTAGACTTCCAGAGGATGTTGTGTAACCAGCTCCAAAAAGAGAATAAAAGAGATATCAACGCCTTAGAAATGAGCCACTTCGAGGGGGCAACCTCCAATACATTACATAAATGACAATTCTTGGATGATACAAATGAACAAATGTAAGGGCACAATAATAACAATATGGGGGTTACAGGGGTACAATAATAACAATAAGGGGGCTACACTAACATAATAAGGGGCTACACTATTAATATGGGGACTTAACATGCCCCTCTCCTTCAAACAAGTGTTGTCCTCAACGCTTGATTATTTCTTGATGCTTCTGTATAAAATTCTCATCCTCCCATGTGAAATATTCTACAGGAAAGTTCTTCCACTTGCTGAGATACTCTGAAATTGATCGTACTTGTCGAGTTCTTGTTTCTATGACTACTTCATAACTTCTTTCGATGTCATGTTGATCTTCCTGTTGTTTCATTAGATTATGCACCAAAGTTGGGTTATCCTTTGAGAGTTGGAGAACTTGTTGTTGATGCTCGATGTGATCTTCCACTAATTTATCATCCATATTTGCTATTATTTGATCCTTCAAACCATCCAACTTAGCCTCCATTTCTGATTTTAAACCATATATTTCATCTTCAATTTCTCTTAATAAGATTGAAACTTGTTGCACTTGGTATCATAATTTTGATATCTCATACTGCAACTCTTCCTCTTCATGCGTCATAGTATAGCTTTTTCTTGCTTTTGAGAAGCTCGATATTGAAATTGGATTATCTCTGCAATTGTAGCACTTGAATATTTGAATTTTGGTACCAACGTATTCCTCTGAATTATCTTTCAAATTCCATAGGTCTGACCTGATTTGGATTCTCCAAGACAAAGTTGTGTCCAATCTCCCACAATGACCTAATTCTGGACTAGTTCAGTAGAGCGAACTTGTACGACTTTCCACGTGTCACTGTTCCATCCTTTGTCTCTAAAATTGATAGCCAAGAAACTGAAGTCTGTGTAATTGTGACCAATTTTTACGGCACTCCAATCTGATATCCAGAGAGAGAGTTATTGAACTTTTCCCACGATCACCTCTTTGAGATGAAATTCAGGAGCCTGAAAAATCACTACATTACATAGAAGATATCTCCGAAAATATTGTGAACCAAGCTCTGAAAGTTTTATAATATATTCCTCAAGATTTTAGCTTTGTACCATTCGAATTTCAGATTCTGAAACTTCGTAGAAAAAAAGTTATAGCAAAAATTCCACGATGACCTGTTTAGGAGCCTGAAACAAGACCTAACTTCCACAGATGATATCTCCAAAAATATTGCGAACCAAGCTCTGAAAGTTTTAGAGAATCTTCCTCAGGATTTCATCTTTGTACCCTAACAATTTCAGCTTCTGAAAATTCTTAGAAAAAAAGTTATAGCGAAAATTCCACGATGACCTTTTTGGAGCAGCAAAACCCTAAAATCCAAAGCTCTGATACCAAATGTTGTGTAACCAGCTCCAAAAATAGAAGAAAAAATATATCATTGCCTTAGAAATGAGCCACTTCGAGGGGGAAACCTCCATTACATTACATAAATGACAATTCTTGGATGATACAAATGAACAAAACCTCCTTCTATATATAAGAGTCCATGGGGCCACAATATAATCCTAGTGGGGCCACAATGTAATCCTAGCCGACCTAAAAATAATAATGTAAGGGCACAATAATAACAATATGGGGGTTATAGGGGTACAACAATAACAATAAGGGGGGCTACACTAACATAATAAGGGGCTACACTATTAATATAGGGACTTAACAGAGGACTTAATATCAGATATTCCATTAGAAAGACCTTCCACTTCATCCACTGAACCTATCTTAGAAGAAGATTCAGGAACCCCTGCTAGGGACATAAACCTTTCAACTTCCACAGAAGAATCAACTATGGCAGAAGAAGGGGGAGGAGGAGTTTTTAATGGAGAACACACACTATTTGGAGGGGGCAGAGGTAGAGGTAGAGGAGAAAGAGAAGGAAGCAGAGGAAGAGGTAGAAGAGAAATGGGAAGCTCTTTTGGGTTTCCTATAGTTGATTAAGAAACCAATGCAACTATGAAAAACATTTCACCCTCTGTCCTTCCGAATTTTTATGGATTTAAAACTGAAGATCCTGAAACCTTCCTATTTGAATTTGAAGTCCTATGTAGAACCTATGACTACTTACAAGATGCCCAAAAACTTAAACTGTTCCCTTCAAAATTGAAAGGAGCAGCATTAAAATGGTTTATGAGTTTGATCAACAGTTCTATTAGGACATGGAAGACATGAAACAAGCATTTCTAGAGAGGTATTTTGGATTAATGTATGTCAGTCAACCATAATGAGGAAGTGTTTAAAATGTTACAAAAAGAAGATGAAAATCTGGAAGATTTGTTGGAAAGGTTCAACTATAACATCAAGAGGGAAAAAATGGAAAATTTAGACCAAGACACCTTGAAAGCTCTCTTGTTGAAGAAAATTAGGGATGAATGGTTAGATATTCTTAACATGATGGGAAAAGGGGATATATCTCAGCTCACATTACCTGAAATAGCTGAATTGTGTATCAACCTTTCAAGAGGGAAATCTAAAACTTTAAAAGGACCAAGAGACCCTACTCTTGCAAGGGCAAGTAAGTCTGCTTCTAGGACAATAAGTGGGGCATAAATAGGACATATGCTTGAAGAATTCAAATCTGATATCTTGGGGAGTCTTAGTGAACAAATAGACACCCTTAAGTTACAAAACAAGCAGAAAACTAAATGTAATGCCTTAGCAATCTTTTGTCCAAAATGTAGAAAGAAACATGCCTTGAGAGAGTGCCCTTTGGATGCAAAAGTTGCGGAGACTTGTGTAATTTGTTCAGAAAAACATGAGACCAAGAGTTGTCCTTCACTTCCTAGTCTTAAAGCTGTCTTCCAAGAAGAAAAACCTAAAATTTCCACAAAATCTCTCAATTTTGTCTCCAGGAGGCCTTGCCAAGGACCTCAAACACAAGGATTTCATGATCAGTTGTATAATCAACCCCCACCAAATTGGAATTCTTGGCAGCAACCTTGGCCCCAATTTCAAAATCAATCACAAACTTGGGCAAAAGGAGCACAAAATCCCTATGGAAGATACTCTCAGTACTATCAGTATCCACCACCCTATCCACCATATTCACATTTCCCTCCTTAACAAAACTTTCAACAAAATCCTCAAAATCCAAAACATCACAATCAACCACTTCCATTACCATTTCCTTAGAAAACAAATTAGTTGCCTGCCCAAACTATACCAAACCCCAACAATAAAAATCCTCAAAACACATACATGATAGAAGGCCAACAATTTCCAACTTATTTGATCACTCCTTTAGACCTTAGTGATGTTCAACTTAGGTCTGGAAGAATACTTGAAAAAAGGAAACCTTCTGTAATCATACAAGAGAAAGACAATTCTGAGGAATATTCTCTACAGGTAAATAAAAGACTTCAAGAGAACACAAATTTCCAAGACCCAAACATTGAAAAATCAAAACAAAACGAACCAATAATTTCAACTCCTATATTAGAGCGGCCATCAACATCCACTTCTACACCTCCCTTTCCAGAAAGATTACAAATTGATAGGGGTGTAGAAAAACAAATTATGGTGCCTAATTATGATTTCCTGGATGAGCTGAGAAATGTTTGTATTAAGATCCCATTATTGCAAGCTATCAAAGAAATTCCAATCTTAGTAAAGACAATAAAGGAGTTGAGCATGAAGAAAACAGGAAAAAGAATAAGAGAGATAAAGAAAATTCAACTGGCAGGAAAAATAGCAAATATCATGATGGGTAAGATTGCCATTCCAAAGTATCTAGACCCAGGAAATCCAGTTGTTAAAATACACATCAATGGAATTGAGATCCAAACCACACTTATTGATTTAGGAGCAGCAATCAATGTCATGAATAGACAAATCATGGATAAATTGAAACTTCCTAATCTTCTTTTTACACCCACATTATTACAATTAGCAGACAGATCTGTGATCAAACCTAATGGGGTAATATAAGACATTCCAATGTCCCTATATTCTTGGGAGTATCCTGTGGAATTTATGATCCTAACTCCTAATAATAATCTAGGAGGACATCCTATTATATTAGGAAGACCTTGGTTAGCTACAGATGATGCTTTCATTAGTTGTAGATCTGGTGATATGTATATCTCTGATGGTAGTTCAACCAAGAAATTTACCTTGTATCCTCCATCAAGAACAATTAAAGAATTAGATGATACTCAATGGATAG
This sequence comes from Pinus albicaulis, assembly GCA_034641835.2. NCBI lineage: Eukaryota > Viridiplantae > Streptophyta > Pinopsida > Pinales > Pinaceae > Pinus > Pinus albicaulis. The sequence goes on along the minus strand of CM076579.1, from coordinate 92,625,173 downwards.
AGGATGAAGAATACTTACAACCTCTCTTCACAATTTCAGAAATTAGTGAAGATAGCTAGATTCTGAATACCTTAGAAAACTTTGAATCCTCTTCGGAATAAAAACATGAACAATTTCAAGAAGAATCCAACATTGAGTTTTTATCATCAAGACAGATGTCTCTCTATTCCATGCATAAATTTGGCAGCTCTACAATTGAGATATTTCCCGACAAAACCTTAAACATAAACAAGAACCTAGAGAAATCTCAACAAGAAGAGCTAGTCAAGATCTTACAGATACATTCTTCTGCATATGCATGGGAGTACACTGATATGAAAGGTATAAGCCCCAATAATTACACTCATCACATCTATATAGAGGAAAATTGTAAACCAATCAGACAACCTCAAAGACGGATGAATCCAAATCTTAGGGAAATTGTTAAAGAGGAGTTGCAGAAATTGTTAAATGTTAACTTTATCTATCCCATTTCAGATAGTCAGTGGGTTTCTCCTTTGGTAATTGTTCCAAAGGAAAATGGTAAATTGAGGGTATGTATTGACTACCGAGAATTAAACAAAGCTACTCTTAAAGATCATTTTCCCCTACCTTTCATAGATTAGGTATTAGATACATTAGCTGGCAAAAAGTACTTCTCATTTTTAGATGGGTTTAGTGGTTATAATCAAATCCAAGTAGCACTTGAAGATAAGACAAAACCACATTTACCTGTCCTTGGGGTACCTATGCTTACCGAGTCTTGCCATTTGGATTATGCAATGCACCTGTAACATTTCAAAGGGCATTAGTAGGAATTTTTTTCAGATCTAATACATGATTGTGTAGAGGTATATATGGAAGATTTCATAGTTTATGGAAACAAATTTGAAGAAGCCTTAACAAACATGGAAAAAGTTTTAAAAAGATATAAATAAGCAAATCTTTCACTTAGTCATGAGAAGTGTTTTATGATGTTTACTGAAGGAATTGTTTTAGGACATCACATTTCAGGGGAATTGTTTGAAGTCATCTCTAACTTATCTATTCGAAGTTGTCAAAAAGATGTTAGCAGTTTTCTAGGATTTACAGGATATTATCGAAGGTTTATAGAAAACTTCACCAAGATAACATCTCCACTTTTCAAATTACTTACCAAGGACTGTGAATTCAAGTGGAATCCTGATTTCCAGTTAGCCTTTAAGACCCTGAAAACAAAAAATTCCGAAGCACCTATTTTAAGGGGATATAACTGGAAGTTACCTTTTCATATTTCAACAGATGCCTCAGATACAACTCTAGGAGCAATATTGGGAGAAAAAGACTTGATTCCTTATGCCATCTATTATACAAGTAAAAATTTGACTCCTTCAGAGTTAAATTATACTGTAACTGAAAAAGAGTTTTTAGCTGTTGTTCATGCTATAAACAAGTTCAGACACTATATAACAGGCTATGAGAATTTTGTTCACACAGATCACTATGCAATTAGATATCTAATGAACAAATCAATTACTAATGGCAGAGTTATAAGATGGTTATTGCTTTTACAAGAATTCAACATTACCATTCTAGATAGGCCTAGAAAACAAAACACAATAGTTGATTTCCTATCTAGACTCCAAAACATCAAAGACAATACCCCAGTTGAAGATCAATTCCCTGATGAATATCTTTTTGCAATTTCTACTCAAGCTCCTTGGTTTGCTGACATTGCTAATTATTTAGTTTCAGGGAAATTTCCTTCAATAATGAATGCAAGAGAAAAAAGAAATATCATTTATGACAGTGAAAAATATTCATGGGTTGCTAATGAGTTATACAAAATAGGTCCAGATTTTATCATTAGGAGATGTGTTCAGGAAGATGAGATGCCTGAGATCCTCAAGGCATGTCATGATGAACCTTGTGGCGGACACTTTGCTGATAAAAGAATAGCTTATAAGATCCTTCATTTAGGATATTATTGGCCATCCCTTTTTAAAGATGCTAAAGAGTATGTCAAAAGGTGTGACAGTTGCCAAAGGGTAGGGAAACCTTCTCCTTCAGGTGAAATGCCATTGCAGCCTCAGGTACATATTGAACCTTTTGAAAAATGGGCTTTAGATTTTGTAGGACCTATTAGTCCTCCATCAAAGAAAAAGAAATATATATTAGTTTGCACTGATTATGTTACCAAATGGGTAGAAGCCAAGCCATTACTTTCTGCTACTGAAACATCTGTAGTTAATTTTTTTTTTGAGAATATTTTTACTCATTTTGGTGTCCCAAGGGAAATTGTTACAGATCAAGGAGCTCAATTTACATCAAAGCTAGTGGAACAAATGATGGAGAGGTACAAAATTAGACACATAAAATCTACTCCTTATCATCCACAAGCAAACGGTCAAGTGGAATCTACCAATAAAGTCATTGAAGGGATCCTAACAAACACTGTCCATTTACATAGAAGAGATTGGGTAGATAGGCTTCCTGAAGCTTTGTGGGCCTATAGAACAACATGGAGAAGCACAACAGGTCATACTCCCTATGAACTTGTTTATGGAAAACAAGTTTTGTTTCCCATATAGTTTCAGATTCAAACTTTTAAAATGGAAGTTCAGCTAGGACTTGATCTAAGAGAGGCACAAAAGCACAGATTGGAGCAGATTAATGAATTGGATGAGATCAGACAAGATGCAGTTCAGAAAACAAATATAGTCCAACAGCAAAGGACTAGATAGCATGATAAGTACATCAAGGAAAAGAAGTTCAAAGAAGGTGACTAGGCTCTCTTGTTTGATTCAATGTTCAAGTATTTTCAAGGTAAATTCCAAACACATTGGCTTGGGCCATATGAAATTATAAAAAATTTTGACAATGGAGCAATAAAAATCAGGACAATAGATGAAGAGAAGGTCACTTTTCTTGTAAATGGTCATAGATTGAAGCTGTATCATAAGCCACTTTCAAGAGAAGAATTTGTCAAGAGATTTCAGGAAAACAGTGATGTGAAGTTAATGAAGAAAAATTTTTCTTCTTCATCAACTTAGTTAAATTTTCTGAATTCAGAAGCATAAAATAAAAAAATAAAATAAATAAAAATAAAATAAAAAAATAAAAAAAAATAAAGTGTAAACATGAAAACTAATCACCGATTAGCATGTTTATACAGAAAAGATAAAGTGAAAAGAAGAATCTTTCTGGCGCTTTAGCTTTTCAAATTTGTTTTTCTGCAAGCAGTCATTACACAAACCATAAGTTTCACTCCATCATTTATCACTTCATTCATATTTCATTCGCTCCATTCATTCATATTTCATTCATTCCATTCATCCATACTTCATTCACTCCATTCCATGGTCCATTTCATTTCCATCTCAGATTTTTAAATTTGATCTCTTTTTGTAGATTGAGTGTTACAAATCATAAATTGGAGACCACTTTTATGTTTCATTCTACTTCATAGTGGTGATTCATTTCATTCCATTACATTTCACCTCACTTTTGATCCATTCCACCATATTTAATGATCCATTTCATACAACACTCCATTCCATGTTTCAAAGTTCCTATAGGTACATTCTGCAGCTAGTAAGACATTCTGCAGCCAGATAGACATTCTGCAGCCAGGCATCCTAAAGACAATTATCTAGTAGCAAATTGACCCTGCACACCTATGTCAACAAGAAAAAAAATCAAAGGAATTATGAAGACTGAAGAATTAATTATTTTCAAAGGAGGACAAAGCATATCAAAATCACAAAAGTTAAAGGAAAGGCAAAGGTAAAGTTGTAAAATTATTATGATGACAGAATATGAAAGTTATAATATAGTTAGGTCATATATGATTCAAAAAGTTGTTTTAATTATTCGTGTTGATCATGCCTATTAAACCTATCATAAAAACTTTGGACAAAATCCCTTCCACTTCGCCATTTCAAATCATCATTTAAAATTTAACTGTTAAAGTACTGAAGTGACCTATTCGGTCACGTCACCAGCCGAAGTATTCATTGATGATTTTGAATTGCTTACAAAATGTTTCCGCGGTCTTTTCTCCCATGATGGTTCTCAAATTCATTAACTCGTGTAAATCACTCTCACCACATTTCACTCGTTCTATAATCTCTTCATATCATCCTTCCACACCTAATTCCTACTGCATAAACAAAGAACAACACCTTTGGGGCAAAAACAACTCTTTAACAACCATTTTCACAGTGGATAGAAGAGCAGTAAATTGAAGGTTGAGAAGATAAATTATGGGTCTCATAGTAAGAACCGAACCAGTTGGAACCAAGTACTTGGAGGGTTATCCACAAATCAGAGAAATGCTACAGCGGGCTGGGTGGTTACAATTCTTGGAAAAATTTAATGGTTTTCATAAGGAGGTAACTAAAACATTTGCACGGTCCTTCAATGGAGCAGAGGTCGAAATAGGAGATATTAAATTCACTATTACAGAGGCTTTCATTGCAGAAGCAATGGAATTACCCAGGCAAGGAGAACGGTGGTTCAAAAATAGAGAATTTCATAATGAGGCATGGAGGCAAATGCTTAAAACACCAGGTATGGATGTTTCCATTTTTAAGAAGGGTATTCCTAGCTTAGCACTGAAGAATAAATGGCGGAATATGTTGCTCATTTTGCAAAAAATTATAACTTTTGAGGGAAGGTTTGGTACCCTCTATGTTTATCATATTTGGCTAATGATGCATTTCTTAGATGAAGAAATTAATTTACCGTTTTTCCTATTTCATAGTCTAAAGAGAATGGTCTCTAATGTACAAAAGAGGGTTCAATTCCTAGAAACCACTTTGTACCACCATAGCCTAGTTAAAATCCTAATTAAACATCATTTGAGAAAAGTGGGAGACAATTGGGATGATTTTCTAGTAAGGAATCACTTTGAAGAACCCAAGGAACCTCCATCTGAAGTCAAGCCTACAAGAAGAAGCAGGAGAAGAAAAAATTCCGAAGCTGTTGAAACTAAAACTGGTAAGTCTATACAAGAGGATAGTGAAGAGACAATTTCTGAGAAATTGACTGAAATTAGGAAACAAATTAAAAAGAAGAAGATAATAAGAAGATATGCCAAGGAGAGAGGTGAAGGACCATCTCAACCAAAATGAAGCCACAGACTTAGAGGTATATTGAAGAAAACAAGGATTAGACAAACATGAATCATAAACATTGAGGATGAAGAGACACCAACTGCTAGATCACATGAGCACCAATATGAACAGAATCTTGATGAAGAAACTCCAGAGATAGACCCAGCTCAACAAAAAATTTATAATTATATTGAGACATTAGAGAAGAAAGCCTCAAAAATTAGAGACACAACTCCTAGCCCACCAAAATCTGCAATTGATGTACTAAGAAGAGACAAATATGAGTTAGAAGTACTCAATAGGCATATCAAGAATGAGAATGAAATTTTAAAGAAGCAGGTTAAGCTGAAAAGTGATATGAATACAACTCTCTCTCTGCAAATGGAAAAGTTGTACAAGGCTAGTGAGAAATTGAAGAAGAAAAACAAAAAGTTGAGCAGGGCACTTATAAATTTGAGATTCAAGTTGGTCATTAAGAAGCCTAGGAGACCACTAAATATCAGGAAAAGCAGAAGAAGGAGCCTAGATTTCCTATCAGAAGTCTCATAATATATGGGTTGATTGCATGAGGACATGCAAAAACTTTGCAGTGGGGGTATGTTGAGCCCCAAAGGTGTCCTTCCCCTTTGCCAAATTTCACTTCATTTCTCTTGTTCCTTATCAATTACATGCTTAAATGATCAATAGGATTAATTAAAGTTGCTTTAAGAATGTATATAATTACTAACTTGCTACACTTTCATGGTTTTGTTGTTGTAGTAATTTTTGACTAGATTTAGCTATAGAATGCACTATTCTATAGCTAGTTAGTCGATTCCACAGACTGTCTTCATGTTTTCACAGTGTTCCAGTGTCACCTCAAATAAAAATGCATATGGGTGAATTTCTAGACTTTCATCCACATCATTCCTTTTCTCCTACAAAGTCTGAGAGCAATTCTAGGTGGTTATGCACGTGGGAAAACCAAAACTAGGAGAAAGACTTCTAATAGGACAAGGACTGCATGCGATGTCTTTAAGCATAGTACGCAGACCACCACCAAAGTTCTAATTTGATTTTAGTTGGGAAAGAAATTTATTCCTATTTTATATCAAGAGCAGCTATAATTTTTTCTTATAAGAATGACTCGGGAGACCGAGAAACAAACTCAGCTAGATTTATGTTTTGTTGCTAGATCTCGTAAAACCGTGATACTCTATTTTTTGAATACTTTTCCTTTAATGAAAGAAGAACCGCTTTATTGCAAAGATTCGAGGCAACCTTTATGAGACTTGTATTCTAATCAGGGGGTAGAGGGCCCCTACGCCCGAGAAGCTTTGTGTACATTGCTTAGATAAGTAACTTTAGCCTTTGTTGCATTCTAGTTTAAGCAATTTTCTCGAACTTTGTGTTTTATATTCACTTGCATTGGAATGCTACAATTTAGTCTTGTTCTTACAATTATTCCAAAATATCACGTAATATTGAATGAGGTATAACTGTAGTATTTTAGGAGTTAGTTTGCATTTCTTTGAACTTTATGTTTTTCTCAGCTCAATTACATCAGTTGTTACAACTTAGTCTTGTTCTTATTAATCTCTTCCAAAATATCACTAACTCAGATGAGACATAGTCGTAGTGTTTCAGAGCTTTAGTTGCGCTTTTGTTTGAACTTATGTTTTTATGCTTATTTACATAACATGTTACATGCCATCCTATTCTATGAATTATTCCAAAATACCACTAACCCTCAAATGAGACAGAGTGAAATATTTCGGTGATTAGTTGCATTATAAGTGTAGTTGTAGTACTCCGTAGATTAATGGTGCACTAGTTCGGGCTTCATTCACTGTATTTCAAGTTAGATTAATGGCACTCTAGCTCGGATCTCGTTCACTATATTTCAATGTTAGGATAATGGAATTCTAGTAATGCATTGATCACTATATTTCAAGTTTGAATGATTGCATTTTAGTTCAACTTTATCCATTGTATTGTTAGTTTTATTAGTCGCTTGTATGTTAGTTTTTGTTTCCATTAGATTTCAAGGCCTTCATTATTTACAAACTACTTTTGTTATTAATCTCTTCCAATATATCATCATATGGATAGAATTAGTGATATCAATTCAAGGCCTCGATCGTTTCGTAATCTCTTATAATTGTGCAAATAGCCTTTTTTCCCAAAACTATTCCCTAAAGGACTTCTAATTTCCCAAATAAGGCTTAGTAGTGAAAATTTAAGTTGCTGAATGGATCAATTTCAGTGTCATAGGTTAATTTAGAGTAGAATTCCTCACCGTGTTGCAGATCATCTTTTCCAAATATGTTCCAACAAATTTCTAGCCATGGATAAGATTTCCTCTGTGATCTTGTAGGTGGTTGTTTACTTAGAAGAACCTCATGGCACTAAATTATCCTTTTCTCAAAGCTATTCCAAAATATTTCTAATGAATGAATGGGATTGAGTTCATGTTATGAGTTATTTAGTTCATGTTGTGAGTTATTGAGTTCTTGCTCTGAGTTATTTTTCTTGTTAAAGTATTGCATTTTCTGTTCTCAAGAGCCATACATAATTTAGAATAGGTTTTTCTCATTTTTAGTGTGACCAACAAATTCTCTTTGCCAAAACTTAGTTTTTTTTCCTCTTAGAATAAAAACACAAAACCAAAAAAAATTGGAAAAACACTAAACACAACGTAGTGAGAAAGAAATACCTAGGCACATATAGTGCACTTCACTTCAACAATTTACTAACCCTGGTTGGCAATTTATGACCTCAATTTAGGAACACTAAGTTGAGCACACATGTGGCTAGTTCATTTTTTGACATTTTCACAATGAAACTATTAGGTAGTTTCGTAGCGAAACCGTATTTCACAGAGTAAAATGCTATGAAAAGAGGTAAAACTAACTAAAGTGTAATTTTCCAAATTTAATGCATGGGGAATGGAAACCGACATGGTATGGGACCGATTTGACATGAAATGGCATAAATGAAGGATAGGCTTAAAAATGCAAAATTTTTTCCTATACCACCTTGAAATGGCTTAGGAGACCTTATCCATTTAGTGAGTGACCTATATGACCTTGTCTAAAATGTTTCAAAATTTTATGAGTGATAACACACTCCTCCCCACCGGAAGATTTTTGGACCCCAAAATATCACTTTCATTTTTTTTCAACGTATGAGGGTATAGTTCCCCTCACATTTCCAATATTGAACCATTTGGCCTTATAAGGATTTGTGCCTTTGATCCCCACACAAAGGTAGTCTACACTCACTCATTTTTATGTCCTTGTTCTTCTTTCAATAATGGTGTCTTGCTAAAGCTCATCAATGTATTCAGTGAAAATTCTTCAATAGAAGGAATTTGAACTCGTTTCTCCTTGATCTTCAATCAACGGAGGCTCATACAACGCCAAGTTCTCAACATTAACAATAGAGTAAATTTGTATGTATAAAGGAAAATCTAACTTGAAGGCATTTTCACCAATATTTTTCCAAAATTTTCGAACAGTATCATAAAGGATTGGTTTTAGTTTTTTTACCTTCCCCTCGAGCTTTCTTTGCTAATGTGAAGCCAAACTTCATCACCAACTTGGAACTTGTGATGTACATGATGCTTGTTGTGCCTTGCTTTGTACTTGCCTTGGATTTTTTCAAGTTGATCTTGAACTGTTTGATGTATCAATTGGATTTTTCCTATGAACTTCTTGGAATTGTCTATGCCGTTATGGCTATCAATAGCAACATCCATCCAAAAAATTAAATCCGATGGCGATTTAGGCAAGTATCCAAGACATGCCTCAAATGACGATGTTTTTGTAGAGGAGTGTTTTGCACAGTTGTAAGCACGTTGAATGTAGTGCAAATTTTCATCCCACAACTTAGGATACTTGATACAGTATCCTCGAAAGAAGATGTATGACTGTTCGATTGACCACCTCAATTTGACCATCTATTTGTGGATGAAAGGTTGTACTATTCTTCAACTTGGTATCCATCAAGTCATACAAACTTGACCAAAAATTCTGAACAAATCGAGAATCTCAATCACTAACAATGGATGTGGGAAATCCAAAATGAACCCAAACATGCTGAAAGAATAAGTGAGTTGTTTTTTGAGTGATGATTTCCTTTATACTTGGCATCAATATAAACATCTTTAGTAACCTATACACAACTACATACAAGTAATCATGACCTATTTTTGAAAATGGAAGGCCTCCTACAAAATCCATTAAAACACTCTCCCATGGATGTGAAGGTACAAGAAGTGGTGTGTACAATCTCGTAGGGCTTGAGGGTCCTAACCCAAGTTTGGAGTTAAAGTAACCAACAAAACCTCTCTACTACTAGCCTTTTACGGTGACCTACTTGCAGAGGTCAAAGTCTCACCCAAAGTAGTATGGGGGTGTTGGAACCAGGTTTCCACACCTTGAGAGATAATTAAATGATGGGGGTGTCTTCAAATTGATAACAACAGAGGTCCGATCTTTGCAAAAATCCCTAAACGTAAAACCCTAATGAGTTAGATTTAGGTCAGCTACACAAGTTATCTATGCCATACAGTACGATATACAGCTTCCCGTAATCCTTTCATAGTCTCTAATACATAACATAAAGTTAGACAATAATGGATCTATTCATTTAACGTTCATATAAAGCGTAAGATAGTTGCGTATAACCGATCCAAACAAAGATAATGCAAAGAAATGTAAATAACATACAAAAAACGCATCATAAAGCGTAACACATATGCATTTGATACTTAGATTTCCTCCAAAAACATTCCTTTATTCATTCACAGCTCATATCACCCTCACAATAATTACGTTCTACCCGTGCACACACACGCTCATCGTGCAGGAAGTCTCCGCGACACAATGGCAGTAATAAAGAGACTAAGGTCTCCTCGCACAGTCAAAGCACAGAGCCTTATAAGCCTACAAGTCACGCTTTTTCAGCTCATAACATCATACCAAAACATATTAGACATACTTATTTTCCACTCGACTCGATCTAGAATCCTATTTATATGTTTAGCTCAAGCACTCATCTAAGGTCCGCAAACCATGGTTTGCGCCCCTTATTTCTACCCTTTTTTCCCATTACAACTCATGAGGGGGCTTTGACCCGCCCCCAAAGCCACTTGACCTATGCTTTTCTTAGCATGCACAACTTAACTTACAAAAAAATACTATATTTTTATCTAAAATTGCAGTCCTCCAGGGACCCCATGCTCCAATAGGCCCCTCAACATAATCTTGTGACTTGTCCCAAGTCACGGCCGGTGTTAGGTTATTCATCTTGAGCCGCAACTCCTCGATGGAAGCTGATGAAGGGCCCCAGAAACCCGGTGCTAGATCAACCGCACTACGCACTGTTTCCACCATTTTATGTGATGTCAACCCTTCGCTGTCATATTAATGCTTTCATAGGTCTGGGTTTCGGATTATTGACAACGAATTCCGTGATCCCGTGATAGCTTCATCGCCTCATCGGCCCATGGCTTCATGTTCTCTATCACGATATGCTTCTTCCTCTCGTATCTCTTCTACTTCGTCACGCAAGATCTCGGCTAGACCGTAAGCAGGTGCCATGCACGAGCAGGTACAAAGTGCAGGTGGCCTTCAAGGTAATCGAATGCCTGCTTCCTTAGCTGCGTAATTCATGCGAGATCTATTGACCAATGGATTAGTCTACATAGATGTAAACAATCCCATACAGTTATTTTCTAGTAGCGCGTGCCCTTGTCAGACTATGGCGAAACGATACTGCGTATGCTTCCTTTTTACTACAAGGTATGCATGTCTTTGCACACAATTTTGGGGGTGTTTTAGGTTGCAACTTTGCTTGCAACACTATGATCTATTGTTCGAAACTCTGCATGACCATCTGCATCTCCGACAGAGGATTTTAGTGGGCCGTGACCAAACTCTCCACTTTTACCATTGACACGACGGATGCAGGGGATGGCCACCCTTCGGTAAGTCAATGCCCGTATTCGTCAATCAAATTTTCGACTCCGCCTGCCGAGACTATAGCTGCCTACTCGCGTTGTCTCGAGCCCTGAGTGGTTCTTTTCAGCCTTCATCGCAACCTTCTACTAGACTTCACTCAGCCTACTATCGCACACGTGAATCCCTACATCGTAGGTCATATGTGATGATGGTTTCTGGATTACGTGCAACTTTCCACTAGGAAACATGGATAAGTCTATCCCCATCTCCCGGGAAGGTTCGCACTCACGCAAATGCAATTCGAATCGCTCTAGAGTGACATTGTGCTCGAGAAGGGTAGATCCTAGTGTTTGTTGTGCTCGGGATCATGGTTGTAGGGTGTCTCGCTTGAATCGGCCTATCTTGATTCATGCTCGCCCGGATATTGTCGTATTCAACTATAGTACCCGTAAACTCTACGATTGTAATGCTTCACTGCATTTGCATCGCTTCTCCATCAGTTGTCCATCGATCCTCGGGAAATATATGCAATCGCATCCGCAATCTTGTCAAGGTCATCTTCTGTCGCTGTAACCTCCTCTCAGTGCTTTCCGAACTTTGAGCCTTCCTCTTCCTTCACGCACCCTTGAGGATTTTGCGCTGCTGTCATTCCTCTCGAAGAATCGAGCACACAGTAAGCCATCCAGTGATCATCGAGGCCGCCAAGGTCCAAATTGATTCTCCTCCGTGATCTTCCTCCATGTCTCTCTCTACTATGCTCGGTATATTTTTCAGCATCTTTCTTCTGTCGCTCGTATTTGCATCATTTTCTGCACCGTCTACTTTATTTTTCTTTGCCTCATGGTTTTGTCTCTTTTCCAAAGGATGATGTTTGTGACAAGCTATGTGGAGCCGAGTCTTAACCTTCCATGGTGTCTGGCCGGAGTCGCAATGACCTGGTCGATCTCCGCTTCGGTCACCATAAGTGGGAAAAATTATAGCGAAACAAAGTGGTCGCTAGACGTGCCCTAATCGCACATGGCGCATGGTAACTGAAAGTCTCCAATACTGTAATACTTCTCATATGTTGTCGGGGATAATCTAGGTCATGAATGTATCGTTGCTACCAAAGACGTCTTCGAAAAAGAGAATCCAAAAATTTTTATTTTCTTTCAGCTCTTTTTTATCGATGAATCCTACGTATTGTCGTAGTGCACCCCTTTCCATATGCCGGGCTCCACCTGCGGGAGGGTACACTCCGGAGTCTCCTATGCTACCAACACAATTAGCAAGCAATAACCAAGAGTAACATAATTTCTTTCCTTCATCTTGCACCTCACGCACGTTGTCCGGTAAGCTCTTGCAGAGGTATTGGGACCAGTTATAGCTCGATCCCCTTCTCACACCGGGCCCGCCAATCGCAAATACATGTTCAGGGGACTCATGTCTTTGGGTGGCACTTGCACATCAATTTATAGCTCCGCGACTAAGGTTCCAAAGCGCACACTTGGGTCTTCAATCTACTACACCAAGAATTCCACGGCGTCGTCCCGACATGGTAGTCATTTTTCACCTGCAGCCACCTTTCGCCTCATTACTCTTCCCAAAAATAGCCATGGGATGGGGCCCTTTATTGAGCAGGTTAGTGATTTGGTGGATCAATGCTATGCCTATTGGAATTCATCCCTGGATCCACAGCAGTCATCCGTATGCACTAATGCGATAGCAGCTGGCGCATGTAGAAAGTGGTGATGGGGTACCTACCAATGTGAGGAATCCTCAACAGGTATTGAGGATCCCATCATTGCTCACCATGCACCCACAACATAGGCTCGCCACCTTCACCCATCATCATAGAGCACACACTCTATGTAATATTCAGAGCTCAGCACGGGAACATTTCCTTGTTCGCCAGATCATAATCGTCGAAATTTGACAAGAGGGATCTTGCCAAACATGTCTTCACTACACGTGGACGCCCCTACGGATCAACGACATTTGAAGATAGTCCCGCACCACATCTTCATTCTTCAAAACGTGTATGAGGGTTTGTGTGGCTTGACATATCATGCACGCACATGAAATTGGCTTGATGAGTGCAACCTCCTCACGATGGAGCTCATCAGCCTCTTTGTAGGATCACCATAAGAAACCTATCCTTTGTAGCTTGGCATGAGGATGTAACATTTCTAGGGGAGGTCCATCGGTTTGGAGGATGACCCTTGCCTTCTTACCCTTTCCCTTAGCCAAAGATAGACACAGCTTCTGACTTCGGAAATACTTAATGAAACATCATCTCGACCCTGGCTCTTGTAGAAATTATGAGTGGTACAAAGTGCTCCTCGTATGGCACGCCTCTAGATTAGTGGCCATCATTTTTGGATGAAAGATAATTTTCTGGGTTAGTTACGTTTAATGCGAGTCTTATGCCGTAAATACAAGTGCTCAAGGAAAAATTTATGCCGCAATTCACTGAATAGGCTCGAGCTGCTAATATACTCGTGTGAAAAAGAAAAGAAAGCGAAATGTGAGTTGTGCCTTTTCTTTTATAGGAGATCCAAGGTGAGAAACGATCGGATCATCATTAAATGCATCTTACCTCCATAAAAATGGTTAAAAATCCCTCGTAAGATTGCTTCATTAAATGTAGAAACTCCGCTCCATCCAACGGTAAAATTACTTTTTTCACCCGAGCTTACTATTCCAATCGCTAGATTATCTTGCTACGCACCACCCCGTATATTGCACCTGTCTACATCTTTCCCCCTGCGCTACACGTAGTCAAGTGGATTCCTATCGTTCGTCGTATAGTCATTTTAGTAGGCACAAGGTTGTCCTTAGAAGGCTTTAGTTATTTCCATTGAAATACCGAGAATATTCTCACCACACAACGTGTCAAGTGCACCACACCTCCATTAGTGATATCCTTCAAGATATATGGCCCCAACTAATGTTTCCTGAACTTCCCTAGGTGGCGCGCAAACTGACTATCATATAACAAGACCAAGTATTCCTCGTTAAACACCTTCTTTCTGATGTGCCTATCATGCCCTACCTTTTCGTGCGCCTTCTACACTTACTGATGGAAGTTAGCAATGAACCTATTCTCTTCTAAGGCAATCAATTGCGCAAGATGTTCCTCCATGATGTCAGGTTCAACCATATTAATGAATGCTGTGATGCGACGGGTTGGGGAGGATATATTCCATTGGCATGATTTCTTCTTTCCCATAGACCATTCTGAAAATGTGTTTTTCTAGTCACCTTCTTGCATGTGGTCCTATAAGCCCATAACACGTGATGTGATGCTCAGTGTCCCAACCATTCTCATTTTGCATTACTGCGCATTTTTGTGAGCACATTATCCCAATTTTTTTGAAAGCTCTAACTGCACCATTTGCCCGGGGGTGATAAGTGGTACTCTGCTCGTGATGGATTCGGAATTCCTCTCAAGTAGAGCTTAAATGGTCTCATAACAAAGTGTGTAACCTATCACTCATCAATATCTTCGGGCACCCAAACCTAGTCAAAATATGATAAAAAAATGAAATGTGTAGCAATATATCGTGGTATAATCTCGATCAGATTAGCTTCCTACCCATCTAGTCACATAATCTATAGTAGTGATGATATAATGCGTGCCAATATTATTCCCCGGGAGGATTGAAAGGTCCAAAGAAAATCTATAGCCCATTTTATCAAGGCCCGCGCCATTTGTGGTCATCGTAGGGGGCATTTCATCTCTACACTAGGGCTTCCCCGCCTTCCCGGCATGCATCACAATCTCACGACAGAGGCATGTGTATCAGCACCGTGATGTGTGGGCCACAATAACCCAACACGTAACACCCTGCGCATAGTAGCCTTCCTGTGTAGCGCCTCCCCGCCACCCCTCCATGAGCTCTCAACCAAGATTTCCTTCCTCTCACATTCCAAAACATACCTTCGCAATATTCATCTGCCTCCTAGCTTGTATCAATGACCAAAAATTGGGGTAAAAATTAGTTGTGCAGATAACAACTCCTTATTTTTTGCACCGTAATATTCAACGAGCACACTTCGAAAGTGGTCGAGAAAGTGTAATATTCCTAAATTAGCTATGTAACAAATAAGAATATTATTTTTCTACTTTAAAAAATATGTTTAGATGAATAAATGTGTAAGGAGTTAATCAAACTCCTAATGAAGAATAAATCAATGCCAAATATGAAAAAGGATAAATCTTGCTATAGTGTAATAAGCACCCTTAGTGTAGAATGGGGCTAATCATCTTGACCGGGTAAACTTTGACCACATCTACAAATAGTTGCATTGAGAGGAGTGCTCATCAATGAGGCACAACGTAATTCTAGTCGAGATCTCTTGTGTGAAAAGGATGATTCTGTTGAGGGTGGTTTAGGGTTTTCACACTCTCACCTTATAAAGGAAGGGGAAGGAAACATGAGGGAGTTTTTTCATCATATTATCTCGATATATTGTCCATTTAGTCCATAGCTTTCTTTGTTATTTAACCCAGATTGCACATGATGTTTAGCATAGGAATTTCTCTGTTTAGGAGTTCATCCTCTTCCCATTGAGTAGCTCTTGGGAGAGATTGTATTCTGCAAGGTCCACTACTCGGCTTGAAGGCCAAGCTTCTCCTTTCAATTAAAACTCAAATCTCGTTGAGGGTTTGGTTGTCTTTGTAAGCTGTAGTAAATGGAGATTAGATCTCTTCTGCATCTAAGACATTTCAGCGCTCTTTTTTCGATGGAGGAGTCCTTCACTCTATTGGAGGAAGTGTATTGGAGTGCATGAGCTTCAATTATTGATCTTGGCATATGGCCATCGATATATATATCTACAACACATTTTTTACTGTATCCGCATTATTCTTGTAGGTGGTGTTGCGGGGAGTTTTTGGTGCACCATTTGGAGAGCCGGTTTCTAAGTGATGGGGATCCGCTCCCTTCACTTTCGTAGATCATTGGAGGAGATCTACACATTGTACTTTTCAGATCTCGATTCGGATATTTCCGAATACTTTAGAATTTATGAATCATCCTACTTTGATTCCAAATTCTTAGATCTCGTATTCATCGCATAGCTTGGCAAACCCCAAAATTCTAAGGATCTGAGAAGAGGAGCCTTCTAGTGTATGGATCCGAATTTTTATGCATGTATCTACTCTAGATCTAAAATTTAACCTACAACATTTTTTCAAGATAATAAAATAACGCTATCAAGGCAGTCTATCATTTATTATGCGGCCCACTCTCTTGAGGGCATTTCTTAGTATTTGTATTGTATTTTTCAGTCATGCATCTCATGGGCTTCATTATACAACCACTTTGCTGATGTAAATACTTTGAAGGAAATTTTATTGGCCTCCTACTCTTTCTTTTATGAAACTGCATTATTTTCGAGCGAGTATTATTGCAGCTCCCTTGTTGGCAATTTTTCAAGTCATATCGAGTGTGGGAGATTCGTTTAACCCACCTAGTTTGATTTGCTCTTTGATTCCTCTCGGATTTTGGTCTTAGATACTGATCTAATGGATCGAAGGGAGATTTCATATTATGTAGCATCCATTCCTGGAAAATTTGTTTTCCAATCATGCCTTGCTAGTAGATCCCATTTTGGGACGGTGGTATCAAAGCGTGACTATCTTGGGCATAGTCTATGCTTTCTTTTGAAAGAGCCAATATGTCTTTTCATGGAGAGAAAAGACCAATGAAGAAATGTGGTTACATTGAAGACACAAAAGAAATGGGAAAGATCCCTTTTATCGGGAGGTTTGCTGAGAGAAGAGTTTTCAAAACTCTTTTCAAGCTTTGAAATGAAACTAAAAAGAAGAAATCCGTAATGAAGAATGAGAGAAAAAGTAGATATTTGAATATTTTCATATTGTAATGTTCCCAATTAGCCATTTCTACTTGGAACATTATAATTGCTCCATTTTTTGAAATAAGAAGTAGGAAACACAATAAAACCTATCCCACAGGTGAAAAGGGATTGAGTGGTAGGAGGATAAAGTAAAAGCCTCTTTAGTATGAAAGAGGGGCAAAGAAAGGAGCTAGCTATAGTTGACCAAGTCAACAACGTTGTCATAAAAGGAGGAAAGCTACTAAGAGGCAATGCAGCTTTCTTTGAAGGAGGAAACTTCTCAAGAGGCTACATCACCAATGAGTGGGGCAGGGATGAGAGTCTCATCAAGGATAAAAAGGAGGATATCAAGCAAATGATTCATTCATTCATTCTTTTTGTTTCGATGCTTTAGGACTGATTTGCAAAATTCAGCTATTTAGTCAGAGTCTTGGCTGATCGCTAGTGCAAAGGATTCTCATGCGTGAATTCTATCTTCACCATTGATATACATAATTGGGAGATCTAAGGAGGAGGTCTTGAGTTAAATTCTCATCATCTATCTAGAGGGGAACCATCCTCTACTCTACGCAAGTACTCATCCCTCAGTGAATGCATTATTTCACGTAAATGCAGAGCTAGGGTTGCATCTTTTCAATTGTGCTTGTTTCAAAGAGGAGGAGTCTATTTCACTACTGAGATCTATCGAGAGAGGCCTTGGGAAAAATATTGTATTGTTTGTTCATTTTAGATCATATTTGGTATTTCTTTATACAATTTTTCCTGAATAACTTTATTTTCTGTGAGAGCCACTTTTTGTGTTGCTATTTTGCCGAAAACCTTGTTGCATTTCGAGGTGCTTGTAAAAGAGGTCTAACCTCTAATTTATAATTCCATGCTCAATGAAATCTATAAATCAGTATTAAACTATATCTCAGATTACATAATAAAAATAATGATGTTGTCGTCTCGCATTTCTATTTTTATGAAGCAAAAGGATTTGGGTTTTTTATGCATATATGAGTTGGGGAGATACGTACAGAGTGCTAGAATGATTTTTTTTCGATGCCAATATATATTTAAGCTAAATACAACATATATTAAAGGATCCATGCTTTGCACTATGTTATTTTTTGTACTGGTTTCCCTTATACAACGTTCCCATTTGAGATATTGAGTTTCCGAGTAGGAATATGTTACGGTGGTGTCGAGCTACAGCAGTCTCGGCTGTGCGGCGTCGGCGAATATTTATCTTGCGAATGGATAAGGACAGAAATCTCAAAGCTATTACTTCAAACCTTGTGCAATCCTTGCAAGGGATACACAAGAGATGAGGCATGAAGAGGACTCTTTAGGGTTTTTCCATGAGGCAAGCACCGAGCACCGCAAAATAGAATGGCATTAAAATGAATCACAACTGCTCCGACCATGCCTTCATTTCTAACTGAGTAGGAGACAAGGAGGGCACTATGGGGGATGTGAAGAATATGAACTCTAGTCTCAAAGGAACCAAGGAGCACTCTGGAGCTTTTCGGTGAGTTTTTGCCGAATAAAGGATGGAAAGGAGGATTGACCCTCATGAAAAGGAGGACAAATTGATGCGATCGTGTCCCTCATAGTAGTAGTGTGGTAGGGTTCTTCTTGCCCACATTTCTATGGGACACCCAGTGCACAGCGTTAAAGCATGGGTGGAGAAGGCTGGACACATACTTTCCAGGCTCAACGAGGTTTTCGAGATAGAAGCCATCAAGATAGCTACGTTAGCACCTCAAAAGGGAAAGCTCGATTTGTTTGGGTAGTTCCACGGGCACCACACTTGGGCATCATCACATCGCTTCATACTCGGCTTTCACCAAGAAGCTAGTGGAGAGGTTTGATCCAAGGGATCCGGAAGCTCACTTTTTCCAAGACACCATAGCCTCGCAGTAGGAGGGAGATCCGCAGAATTACATTGCCGAGTGCTTTGCAACCTTTCAAAGGATGGTATCCAACCTCACTATGAGCGACGGGAAGGGTATGCATGTTTTGGTGAATTGGATGGAATGAACCATTGTGCAAGTTGGTCAACTCCACCAAAACCTCACCACACTCCTTGAAGCCGTGGAGAAAAGCTAGAGATCTACGACTACATGCTGCAGAGGCAAGAACCTTTTGCATAGTACAAAGACTCACTCAAGACCAAGGAGAAGAAATCACGCTTAGGATTTGGAGAGGGAAATGTGTTACGGACACGTTTCATGTCAATACCTTTCTCGAAAGAAGGATGCAGTGTTAGCACAATCCTTGTAAGACTTTGCTCCAGAGGGGGAGCTATTGCGTCATTAAGAGGGAGTCCCAAAGCATTTCGACCTTGAGGGTGAGAGTGGCACCATCATGCGAAGTTTACGTAGTGATAGATGGTGGAGCCACTCATACTTTAACAGATGCAGAGCAGTGTACAGAGGAGAGGAATTCCCATGGAGGAGTGTGAGGGATTTCTAAATTTTTGTCCTGGAGCCACGACAGCACATGTGCCAAGCATGAATCGCACTAACCATTACTACGGACCTATACATTGATAGACCACTACTTTGTATTAGGTGTCCGGGCACCAATTAATCACATTAGAGTCCGAAAGGTCAAATCACTTTCTTTGGGAGAGATTACCACTCAGCGTAGAACCGTGGAGATGGAATGGACTGGAGGAGGATGGAAGCGGCAACAAAGAATCGAAGGTATAAACACACATCCCCCTCGTTGTTTCAACACATAGAGCTGGCAGGTAGATGCCGCATAGTAGGGGATGTTGAATGGCAGTGGGCTACATATATCGGAGGTGAAGGAAAGAAATACTCGAAGTACATCCGTACGTTCGGTCTCTTTTGGAGTTTGGTATTCTGCGTATGTTGGGGATATCCCCACCAGGAGACCTCCTAAATGATGGTTTGGAACACACCATTGAGTTGGAACAAAGGGGTCAAAGCGCATCACCACTCCTTATAGGCATCCCAAGGCTTATATGGATGAGCTCGAAAGAGCTATCCAAGAGCTGCCAGGCACTAGGACACATCTCGGCCTAGTACCAGTCCTTTTTAGCTTCCTCGAGTGGTTTTGGTAAAGAAGAAAGATGGCATATTTGATGACAAAGCATTGATTATAGGGCATTGAACAAGAAGACTATGAAGAACAAGTACCCTATACCTAGGATCGAGGAACTCAAGTGGACGAGTTAAGGTGATCCAAATACTTTCTCCAAGATTGATTTGAGAGCTCGGATGCCATCGAAAGAGATCAAGGTGAGGGAGCAAGATATTCTCAAGACAAAGCAGGCGTTTCCGTTGTCACTATGGGTGCATTTTGAGCGTTTTCGCGGTAATCGCCCTTTGGATTGATTTATAATGTTCAAAGAATCCTGACTTCTCCAATCTCCGCATGAGCCCACATATTCTGTGGCCATTTGAGAAAGTTTGTATTGGTCTTCTCTGATGATATTCTAATCTGTCACGCGCATTGGGAGGAGCATCATGCAGACATATTGACATAGCCTTACATATCCGTCAAGGAGAAGCAGCACACGCCAAGCTGCTCCAAAATGTGAATTTGGGCCTCTATAGAGATGCTGTAGTTGCACATCACAGGGAGTGGATGGAGTGAGGAGAACATGGGGAGAAGATCCAAAGGCTATCGGAGACTGGCCCTGAACCTACGGAATGTTACGAACTCAGAGGGTGAGCATACGCACCTTATTACCAAAAGTTTGTGGAAAGCGTATTTTCACAAACCAGCGTTACATCCACTCATAGACTCTTGACAAAGAAGGGAGCTTTTCCAGTCGACACCTACGACGCAGAGGGCTTTTTTGATAAGCCTCAAAGAGGTAATGAGTAGTTGTCTTATTTTGCTTTCATTCGACTTTTTCTCGAACTTTTTTGTGCTAGAATGGGGATGCATCGAGTGCAAGGTATTAGGGCGGTCTTGATGCAAGGAGGGCATCCCAGCAGCCTTTGAGAGAAGGAAGCTGCTCCCCTCATGAGAGGTTACATCATCTCATGATAAATAAATGTTGGCTATCATGCATGCATTGGCCAAATTTTGGATACTACTTGGTGGAAATAAGTTTCAAGGTGATAGACTCCATCGCGCTTCAGCCTTAGATTCTTCCTTGAAGCGACGACAACTCCAGAGAGACAGAAACGTGGGTGAGAAAAATCCAAGCTTATGGTTTTGACATAGAATATAGCTCGAGGAAGATTAATATAGTAGATGATGCACTAGTACAGGAGTGCCTCACGGACAGTTGTCCTCGAGGGCACATGGTACGTGAATTGGAATTCTCAACTCTTAGCTGAGTATTCCAAAGGATGACTTTGCATGTAGAGCTGTACTTTTGATGGGGTGTAGTATCGGATGACAGTGTTTAGAGTAATGGATGAGGTTGTCTATTACAAGGACTCAGATCTACTTGGCTAAGAATTTCTAAGTTCAAAGTGAGCAGATATTATTGGCCTCACATGATTCACCACTTGTCAGGCATCAAGGTTTCCTCACAAAGTCTTATAGATCTCATTTCAGAGAGATCTCATGGAAGGGTCTCAAGGAGGATGTGCTTCGAGCATGTTTCGAGGAATGAACCATTTTCCAACGAGAATAAAGGAGTGTACACACTTACCACGTTGGATTGTTACAACTAATACCTATTCCCGCATGGGCAGTGGGAAAGTCTCTCATGGACTTCATCACCGGCTCACAGCACCTATGCGGGTGAGACTGTATCTTTTGTTGTTGTTGATAGACTAACAAAAGTAATCTCCTATATTTTGCCATTTCCTGCACATTATAATGCTTTCCACAGGAAGCTAAGCTCTTCTTCGGAGATGTATTTAGACTCCATGGTCTCCCTAGGACCATAGTGAGTGATCGGGACGAGCCGCTTCAAGGGTGGCTTTTGGCGGTGGAAAATTTTCCTAGGTTATGCTGGGACTGACTTTGACTCCAAGTACTAGCTGCAAACCGATGGGCGAGGCCAGAGATAGTAGATAAGTTGCAAGGAAAGGCTACTTGAGGAACTCTGGTAGGGCACGGGAAATTTGCTTGGCTGCATTGGCTTCACTTTGGAGAGTATTGTTACAACACCACTCACACATATTTCTATCAGAATGGCTGCATTTGAAAAGACCTTACATGGCATGAGGCACTTTCATTTGCTGATTTTATGTTTCGAGCAAGTAAAGCTCCAAGGGCAAGGATTGGATTCAAGAGAGCAAGGACATCCTCAAGGCACTCAAAGCTAACATTGCCACCCTTTGCTCAAAACCGAGCAGAAGATGCGTGCACCGGGCTCGTGGTCGGAGAAACGGTTTGAGGTGGGGAGTCTTGCCCACCTACGTCTTCGGCCTTACAAACAGTGCACGCGCAAGGTGAAGGGACGCTGAAAAAGCTCCAAACCACGTTTCTGCGAGGCCACACGGGAGTGAACAACATGAATCGGTAAGGCAGCATATGAGCTGCGGAGTCTTTCCTAAGGGGGAGCGAATATCCACAATATCTTCCATGCCTCTTGCCTCGAGAAGGCCATTGGTAGGAATGTAGTTTCCCAACATGGAAATCTCCTCCCTGCTGATGATGAGGGCCACTTGATCTCGTAGCGCGAAGCAAATCTTCGAGACAAAGGGAGAAGTGGGCTGAGAGACGAGTCATCGAGGAATATGCGATTCGAGGAGGAATCCTACCAGACAGGATGCGCTAGAGAGGAGAAGATCTTGCAGCATCCTTCTTTCATCGTTCTTGTGGGCGAGCAAACTTTTGAGAAGCGAGAGGCTCTGGCAATGTTCCCAATTGTACATCGCCACTTGGAACATTACAATTGCTCCATTTTTTAAATAAGAAGTAGGAAACCTGACAACACATCCCAGAGTGTGAAAGGGATTGAGGTAGGAGTGATAAAATAAAGCCCATTTAGTGTGAAAGCAAAATCAAGGAGCTAGATATAGTTTTACCAAGTCAATAGCGTTGTCATAAAAGGAGGAAAGCTACTAGGACGCGCGGTTTGGAGGAGGAAACTTCTCAAGGAAGCTTTCACATCACCGATGAGTGGGGCCGGGATGGAGAAGCTCTCCATCGAGGATATGCAAGTGAGATATTGGCATGATCTGTTCATTTCATTCTCAAATCTTTATGATTGATTTTCAAACCTCATTTTTAGTTGGAGTGGCGGCACTTTCCTCATCGCAAAGGATTCTTGATCAGGTAGAATTCTATTCTTCACGTGATATACACTGGGATAGGGAGATCCCATGGAGGAGGTCTTGAGTTCAATTTCTAATTATCTATCTAGAGGAGAACCATCCTCTCATCTAGATGAGCGGTCACCCAGTGCGAATGCATTATTTCTCACAGACAGTCGTGCAGAATGGGAAGGCATGCCATCCAAGTGGTGCTTGTTTCGGTAAGAGGAGTGAGTCTGTTTCACTCCTGGGAGATCTATTGAGAGAGAGGAGCCTTTGGGAAAAATATTGGTATTGTTTGTTTATTTTAGATCGTATTTGGTCTTTCTTCATATAGTGTTGTTGGGAATAACCTTATTTTTCTGCAGAGCAACTCTTTTATGTTGCTATTTTTCTGAAACCCTTGTCGTGGCATTTTGTAGGATGCTTGTAAAGAGCTCTAACCTCTCATTTCTGAATCGCATGCTCAATGAAAGCCTCCAAATTTGTATTAAAACTATATTTTTCTCTAGATTCCATAATAAAAATAACGTTTGTCGCGAGCTTCTCGACATTTCTATTTTATGTAAGCTGAAAATGGTCGGTGTTTTTATGCATATATGAGTTGGAGATCTGTATAGAGTAGCTAGAACTCACTTGTTTTTAGATGCCACATATATATTTAAAGCTACATACAGCATATGTTAAAGGATCCAAGCCTTTTGTACTGCATTATTTTTGTCATCAGTTTCCTTATACGAGCGTTGCCCTGCATTGGGACATATTGTAGTAAATTCACGAAAAGGAATATATTACACACATGAAGAAAGCCCTCACTACCATCATATGATGGGTGTAATCATTTCGAGTCACAGCATTATCATATCTCACAACACTCTATGAACCGCTTTTTCCATGAAGAACAAAAAGTAAGGAGAGGAGACAGAGCGAGAGAGAGACTCTTGGTGATTACTTTGCTGAGTATGAGGCTCAACCTAAGGAGTTCAAAGATCACTTGAACTTCCAAGGGTTTGCTATAAGGTCAAGGAGGAAGGAAGAATCGAGCTAACATGGTGAGTAGATTATTCTCATCTCACTTTCGATGGGTCACCCAAATGTCCAAAGGCCAGAGTCTTTCGGTGGAAGGATCTTAGACATCTCACAGAGCGGCAGAAATTCAAAGTCTCAAGAAAGCGAAAGCCGACAAAAGTAGACATGACCACCCTGAGGGCAAGGGCTTATGCTTCGTCGTTGTTTTGAGCCCTTTCTCCTTGCACGCAAATACATCTCACCAATGCAAAGGTTCACATCGGAAGAGTAGCGGAAAGGCTTCTGAGGAAGGGACATGTGAGCATCATTCTATGGAGTCTCACTCGAAACCAAACCGAAACAAAACCTTTTTGCATGGATTGGAAGGGGTCCTTAAATCAGGCTCCATTTCAAAGATGGAAACTTGAATGATGTTTTTTCCAAGAGGAGTCCCCATTGCACGAAGATTCTTTCTTTTTCCAACCAAGACATGGAGATTCCTCCTTCAAAAGAAGACCAAAATCTAAGGTCTCTTATCGATGAAGAGGAATTATAAACTCATGGAAGAGAAAGGTTGAAGCTGGAGTGACGTAGCCAAGCACAAGAGCAATATCCAGGACCTCGCGAAGAGGAAGATGGTAGCACTTTGCTCCAAGGAGAAAAACCCTTGCACCCTTGGTAAAGGAGTTCCAGGAAGAATATCACATATGGAGATTTTGCACAATCCATGTCATGACATGTGCCACCACCACTCACGTGAGATCTTGAAAGACATTGAAGGAAAAGACGTAGGAGAAAACATCACATGATGAAGAGCATACATTCTCTCTCGCAGTGATTTATGTACAAAGAATGCAAGGACAAATCTGTCCACAAACATACACATCCTGCTCTATGCCTTGATGTCTCCTCTGCATGGGACGCATTCCATCGTGGGAAGACCTCCCGATGCAGGAGGAAAACTAAAGTGTTCTCTCAACTACGGTAGCGACGTATGCTTACTTGGCTACAGGAGGGAGATATTTGGGAGAAAACTAGCATGCTGCAAAAGAATCTTTCATGGATTCAAAGCGAGAGATCAACAATTTTGTGAATTGGACATCGCTATTTCCCTCTCGGTTATTTGACAAATGAAAAAAGAAGATTTCTAAACATGACAAAGAGGATATATCAACACTCCTCTTGCAATAGCATGGGCTACATTGAGGAAGCTTTTGGAAGACAAAGGGACTCTTCCGAAGGGGAGGTATGACTTTCCATCTACATCAATCTTGTCTTGAGCAAGATCAGCTGCAAAGGAGGCAGTCAAAATGAAGTTGTTAGTACTAAACTGATGTGATCTTTTGACATCAAGCATGACAAGGAGGAGTGCCAAGTTGTGACAGCTACATTTCAGACGTCATACAACGAGCTAGCTTTATTTGGGGAGCCTAGATCCAAATTGGGATTGCCAACTTGATTGAATAGTCCAAGGACCTTTTCACATGTAAGGTTCTTGATGGGAAAAATGACATATGGGAGGTATAAAGAAGTTGAGGGGAGTCATTTTATTCATGATCAGATCTATTTGGCTAGAGACTCCAAGCTTAAGGAGAAACTACTTAATGCATGTAGTGTCCCTTCTTGAGTGAGATAGCTTTCGTAGAGCACTTAGAGATTGTGATTTTGATATAATGATATAATATTGTGTATGAAAGACTTAGGCACATGCTTATAAGGCTATGACCTGGCTTTGGGTCACTTGGTTTTTGTGTGCTTATAGATAATATCTATGGATATGCGTGCACAAGAATTGATTTTGGTTAAGAGACATATTAGTGATGTTTTCTCATCCTGTATCTATTTATGGACATAGGTGTATGACATGAATGGTGATTTAGAATTGAGATCACGGATCCATGGATGATCACGTGGTTATGTGGAACACATGGTTAATTATGACTTATGTGGATGATACAGGACTTTGTATGATTATATCTGCACAATCTTGCACTAATTATTATATGCTAGACTTGGTCATTTTCCATCAACGATGCTCAAGTTATAAATGAATGCAGAAGAACAATTTCTCCAAAACCAAATGGCCTCGCGCAAGTCATGCATAATATTTGGTTAAATGTGAAAAAGTTAATTATGAAACTCATTTTGATTTATTTGATGCATGAGATATGTGGCGCGCGTAGGTCTTGAAGAGACGACCTTGCAACGAACCACCATCGATGGGTATGAGCTCACAACTTCCGTACCTCAGGTGAAGCACGAAGCTTTCAAAAGCAGAGTAGATGATAAGCCATGCAAATTAGGGCGCGAGTCCTGAACTACCATGAAATATAAAGACACGGAGTCTATGGATATATAATACATGATTAGGACGCAGCAGTCCTCAATCCGTAGGAACATAAAGACATGGAGCCTTGAAATCTATACGAAACTTTTTGTGCGAGTCACGAATATTTAAAAGATCAAGGTGTGGAATCTTGGATCTCTAGAGTAGACTCGCGCGCGAAGTCCTCCAATCCGCTAAGGCACAAAGATGCGCACAAGTTACGGGTGTAATCCCTATTATTCGAAATGAAAATTACCAGTCATGGGCGGCCTCACGGATGAGGTTTCCTTAAATAAAATCTCATTCCTCACACTTTTGGGAGTGACTTTTCTAAAAACGAAGAAAGTCATGACCTACTCATTTCAAGTATGACCTCTCCAAAAATAGTAAATCACCTCCATTCAATGGGTACCAGAGCATACTTGAAGGAAAAATCACTTAACTTATGATTAATCAATCATAATAGTTCAATCTTGACTTAATCCTCAATATTATTAATATTATTACTATTATTATTATATTTAATGAGACTATGATATTATTATTAAAAGGGGAATTATATCTCCTCGATCACTTGCACACCTCTCTCTCTTGATGATTCTCATGGCTCTACAGTAACTCTGTCTCTCTCTTTTTAATAACACATTACACTATTTTTATGCACTCATCAAAGAATGGCATATTCTCTCTTACACTCATTCAATACATGTCACACAAAATATTCTCTCTTACACTCTCTTTTAATGCATATGTTACACTCTCCTCACTCAAGGCATGCATGCCTCTCCTCAATGGCATGAGTTACACTCATCTAAATGGAATACAAAGGTATGCATATTACTCCTCCTCTATGACAAGAATTTGTCGTCTCTCCTACATACTGTGTGCTCTCATATATTCTCACTTGGGAGAGGTCATGATAGCACCAAGAGATGGAGACATTTTGTGCAGATACGAGAGGAAGAGACTTGGAGAGTAGTCAATTTCATTTCGAAAATGAATTTGAAGTCCTTAACCAGTGCTCAGTATCTCTACATGGTAGAGCTTGGACTCAAGAGTGGTATTGAGAGGAAGTGAAACTTACCTTCCCTCAAAATTGCCTTGAAAGTATCTCTCTACGCCTATATTTTGGTATCGCTTGTGAGCTCTTGTCGGCTCGAGTTTCCGAAGGGGAGAATTTCTCCTTGGATGTGGTTGTGGAAAACAAGATGGTTCAAATGAGTTGGTTAAGGGATCAAGGTGGATCGCATTCTCAATGATTAGGGAGCTCAATATCTCTTCGGAGTATACTTTCCATTGTCGTAAAATTATGGTATAGCTTTAGCATAAAATAAAAAAGTAGACATTTAAATTGTTGTAAGCATCTAATTTTGGTTTAGGCTTATGTTATCTAGAATACTATTTGATTAGTTAAAAATGAAGACTAGAATTCAATCTACATGTAGCGGATGTTTAAAGATCTTCAATATTGGAGCTATTATTGGTGTAGTTTATGGTACTAATCTTTGCAGTATTGTAGAATTTTGAGAAAGGAAAGCACAAATATTGTTGACAAATTTCGCAATAAATAAATTCCAAAGGACTTGGGTAAGTATTTCACGATTTATGGTTTTGTTTCGAAATAATTAGATGCACGTTTTAGAAATGGTTTTAGGATGAGTTTGCAAAAGTGTTTGACAAAATTCGTGAGTGAGTCATGTTATCAATTTATTGATGCATGAATAAAGAGCTAACCTATGAAGCTATCATGAAGCGAAAGAGAATGGACAGGTACTGCACACTCTTTGGAGGAATTACAGCAACCAACCCTAAGAAAAGAAAAATGCGAAAAATAATGACCACTAGCAACATGGTTTGGAAGATCAAATTCGTGAGCAGTTGGGGATAAATTTACGGTTATTCACTTATGTTTCGATATTCTTATCAATAGTCAATGTTTTGTTATTCAAGTTGTTGTAATAGTACTCATCAGAGATTTTGACGTAAAGCCTTAATGGATGAAGCATCTCGTGCTGCCATGTGTTTGTTAAATTGCTAAGCAACAGGTGCAAAACATCTTGTCAGACCATGTCAAAATGAATTAGCTTTGTAAGGTGGTGAAAATGTTTCTCAAGAACCCATATCGTGATGGTTAGACATGTGTGACTCAATGAGCGCATCTTAGCAGCATAACTTTGGAAGTTGTTTTTCTCATGTAGAGATGTAGTTGTAAGTTTTCATTCCATATGTTTGGGCATGTCATAAATGGAAACATTTGGGCTATCAATCTTTCGTTTGTTTTCAAGAACCACATTCCTGGGTAATTTTTGCATCTCGATCACGCAACATCGTATCGTTGTCTAATGGACATGAAACTCTGACTTCATTCCAAAAAATTACTTTCGCAACCCAAATCGCAAACTCGCGCAGTTTTGCATAACGCTGCTACATGAGCTATGTGCTTTGTTGCTGAGTCTCTGATGGAAGACCAGATTATTTAGTCCCTTTTTAATATGGGAAACATTTAAACGTTTCAATTTCTGAAATTTTAATACAGCATAACATGTTGAAGAATAATCCTAAATTCATTGTTTCCAAGCGTTTGACAAAATGCCTCACTGGCTTTTGAATTTCATGCTTGAAAGAGCGCTGTCGTAAGGGCTCAATGAGTGTAGCGTAGCAGGTTCTACAAAGTGTCAAATGTCTTGAATGGCTACAGCTTTTGTTCATATAAAGTTGATTTAGGTGTAAAATTGTTAGTTACTATTGTTTTTATGTTACCATAAATCATAAATAAACCATTTAATTGCGTGCTGCTTCCTGTACACTGCCAAGTTTTTGGTATGAATGTGAAAATGAACTTAATAATTTCTTTGAAGTATGAATAGTAGAATAAGACATTTGTTTTCTTGTAATGATCTCAAAGACTGCATAAAGAAAGAGACTTGCTGATGGGCTCATTTATACGGTGACTCAATTTCTTTTAGGATTTTGTGAAAATGAGTGACTAGTGATTAATGCGGCCTCTACTTCTCTATATTTTTGTATGGTGGCAAGGTGGGACCCTACATACCACATTTTCGTAGAATCGTAAGGCGGGACCTTGCATGTGGCATCAAAGCGAGCTACACGCTAGGGCCTACCGCCAACATGTCACTTTGTAGGTTGATGATGTATGAATGTCGATTTTGCATGCATGTTGAGTTCTTGCATATCTTGACCTTGGAAGCATATTAGTATATTCTTATTATGTCGTTTAGAAACCTCATGAAAGAAAAAGAGAAAAACGCTTTCTTAAATATTCCTTTATGCTTTTTGTTACACATATTATTAGCGATATGTTAAAATGTCATAAAGACATGCTTTGGGACGATGTGCTTGAGAATGTTGAGTTCAGAACCCAAGTATGTGAACGCCTTGATTGTCAATTGATGAATGAGATAGTTGGACTCGCATGCATGGTATCACATATGCTTGTCGTGCATCATTTTCAATATTATATGGGCAAAGTAATACATCCTTACTAGGCTGAAATCATATCTACCATGATAAATATTAGAAGCCTAGTTGCAACTATAGTATGATGACCTTGGTGTGTGTACAGTGGCAATGTAAGTGTAAGGTTGAGATTCAATTAATGTGATGGTTGTGAGCTCATCATGTTAATTTTTGAGTCTTTTTCGTACCTCACACTAATGAAAACTTAACAAAAAGACACCTTGAAGGATTTCTCACTAGCTGTGAATGTAGATTTTCGCAAAGTATATGCGCGTGCATTAATTAGATGTGTGAAAATACGATTTGGGAATACATTCTTAATGAGTAAGAATGAAAGTGCCTCTGATTTATTTGACATGATTTTTGTGTATTTTGGTTGACATTATGCAGTATCAGCGAACTTTAAATTACTCTTAAATACTAGGTTGAGGTATTTGACCTTCCTAATGACAAGAGGTTTAAATGATCGTGCATGAAGGGTTGTGGATGCCATTTTAAGGAACACTTGAATACTTAGTGTTTTCCTCTAAGACTAATGTATGGAGTGTGGAATCCATTCCCAGCATATATCATGAGAAAGTGTATGGCGTGTGGAATCCCATACCAACACATATCTATGATCTCAATGTATGGGTGTGGAAACCATACTCAGCATATATCTATGAGGAAATGTATGTGTGGAATCCATGCTAGTATATATCTCATGAGATAAGTAAATGAGAGTAAGGTGTGGGTGTGGAATCCATACTAAAATATATCTCATGACTCTAAGTAATTCTTTTCGATAGAATATTTTGATGGAATCGGACATTCATGATTAAGGAGTGATTATGTTTAATTAAAGTTAAATGGATAGATATTTGGTAACACAAAGGATTTTTCTTGAGCTTTTAAATCCATTATTTGGTATTTTATTACAGCAACAAATATACTCATTATTGGTGTATACCGATACACCATTGTCGTGGGTTTAGAATGTTTGGACACTCGATTTTTGATATATGGAGTCAAGTGTGAACTAGATATCTATCCTCTAGTATTGTAATCCTTTTGTATGTGTTGAATTTAGGTAGAATTAAAATGACTTTCAAATTCTTGAAATGTAGAAAAATATTATTGTGATAAGTTGATGAAATAACTTTTCTATTGGCTTAAGACAAATTAGGTCTAGGAAAGCCATAATAGTCTCTTTAATGATTTTATCAGTTGAATATTGGTTGCATTCTATTTAACCAAATTAATTAGAGAAATTATGAGGATTGAACTCATGTATTTCTCTAAACTATTGTTAGTTAGGCGATCGCATCAAAATTCAAATTATTTATAAATTGTGAAGAGAATAACATGTTTAGAAGGTAAATATTTTATGTGGTGAGAACTTGTTTTATTTGAAATTAAAGAAAAAAGCATGTGATTAATGAAAAGCTTAGTTGAGTTCTTGTTTTACAAGAATATGTGCTTGTGATATTTTTTGAGGGAGAAATTGAAGGAGAGTGAGATCACATTTTGATGAATTGGAATTCTTGCATGATTTAGAAGCCTAAGATGAGTGTATTGTATGTGGAATGGAAGAGATTGTTGGATTTAGGAATTTTTTGTTGGGATGTATAGCTGTATGAGTATTTATTAGTCCTACAAAATGTTGTAATAATTTGAGAGGGTGGTAATTATCCTTAAAAAAAAGGGTCTAACTTTAGGCTAGAAATTCCCTTGTGATAGTCTAAATCTTATGTAAATTTAACAAGATTCGTCACATTTTGAGAAATGTATGGTTTTCATAGCTTGTTGTTGTGTATGTATTAATATTAAGGAATAAGATATGAAATCAAATGATTTGATTAATTACTGAATATAAATCATGACTGATTTCATAGTTGGAAAACAAATTGACATAAAGTTATCAAGGTTACCATATTTTCATAATTGTGAGAGTTGTTCTTGATTACAAGCCACTTTCAAAAATATATCATTAATCTACTTTTAGAATGAAGATCTTCTAATAAGCCATTTCATAATTGATTCTCAAGTTAGAGAAGTGAATAATAATGAAGATTATGCAAAGTAAAGGAATGATCTATAATACATAAGTGGGTCAATGAGGATTGTATTTAACCTTAGGTTGTTAGTTAAAAAACAAAACAAAAAAAACAAAAATGGTGCCTTGAACCTCAAATTGTATTTTTGCCTAAAGAGTAAACGTTTAGTAAAAACTAAAGATAAATCCTAAATATTTCGATTGCAAGGATGTATTATGGAATGAAAAGAGGAAAATTGGATTGAGAAGACATAAATCAAGTGGGATGTAAGAGTGTGTTTTATATATAACGTCATGTTTTGTTGTGTAAGACTGGGTTTTATATATAACATCATGTTTTGTTGCGTAATTTCACTAACATTTGTATGTGGATTATTTTATGCTTATTGTATGAAAATTTGATTGTGATATGGTATGGACCATCATTGTTGTGTATACAACCAATATGTGTTATATTTATAGCTTGGCAAGCTCAACATACTACATAACCTTGAAGATGACACATGTAGGATTCATATAGACTATGAGAAAGAAAAACATGTAGAATATCAAATTATTATAGATAAATTAAGTAGATATAATATCAATTACATACCATAGTATTTTTATATGGTACTATAAATTGTATGGCTAGTTTTGATATAGAAATCTTTGGTATTTTATATCAAAACATGTCTAATATGGCATGGATATATTTTCTACTTGATTAAGAATGGTATGTTTAGTTTTCATGGAGTTGCTTCAAATTTAGAAAACATTAAACTATGGATTTACATGAAGAAAAAAATATATCAAACACATATACATAAGGCTAACAACTTATTGATAAGAGAATCTAAATGAATTAAGTATCTTATGACCGTAGGAAAAACTTCGGGCCAAGTTTAGCCCAAGAGGGGGAGTATGTAGTGTCCCTTCTTGGTGAGATAGCTTTGATGATACTTAGAGATGGTGATTTTAATATAATGATATAATATTATGTATGAAAAAATTATGTACATGCTTATATGCTATGACCTGGTTTGGGTCACCTGGTTGTTGTGTGCTTATGATAATATCTATGGTTGCGTGCACAATAATTGATTTTGGTTAAGAGCATATTAGTGATGTTTTCTCTTTTTGTATCCTATTTTGGACATAGGTGTATGACATGAATGGTGATTCAGAATTGAGACACAGATCCATGGATGATCATGGTTATGTGGAACATATGGTTAATTATGATTTATGGATAATACATGATTTGTATGATTATATGTGCACAATCTCGTACTAAGCATTATGTGGTAGGGGACTTGGTCATTGCCAACAAGGATGCTCAAGTTATAAATGATTGTGGAAGTCATTTCTCCAAAACCAAAATGACTGTGGAAGTCATGCATAATCTTTGGTAAAATGTGAAAAGGTTAATTATGAAATTCATTTGATTTATTTGATCTATGAGATTGTGATGTGTGCAGGTCTTGAAAGAAGACCTTACCAACGAACCATCAGATGGGTATGAGCTCACAATCAGTACCTTAAGGTGAAGCGCAGAGTTTCAAAGAAGAGTAGATGATAATCCATGGAAATTAGGGCGCGGAGTCCTAAATCCATGAAATATAAAGACGTGGAATCTTGGATATATAATAAAAGGATTAGGGCGCAGAGTCCTAAATCCAAGAAATATAAAGACATGGAGTCTTGAATCTATAATGAAATTTTTGGGGCGTGGAGTCCTGAATATTTAAAAAGATCAAGGTGTGGAATCTTGGATATTTAGAGTAGATCACGGCGCGGAGTCCTCAATCTACTAAGGCACGGAGATGCATACAATAGGGGTGCAGAATCCCTATTATCCAGAAGAAAAATACCACTCATGGGCAGCTCATAGATGAATTTCCTTAAATAAAATCTCATTCCTAACAATTTTGGAGTGACTTTCTAAAAATAGAAAGTCATGTCTATCATCTCAAGTATGACTTTCCAAAAATAATAAATCACCTCCAATCAATGGGTAATCAAGTATACTTGAAGGAAATCACTTAACTTATGATTAATAAATCATAATAGTTCAATCTTGACTTAATCCTCAATATTATTAATATTATTAATATTATTATTATATTTAATGAGACTATGATATTATTATTAAAAGGGAATTATATCTCCTCAATCACTTCACAACTCTCTCCTTGATGATTCTCATGGCTCTATGTAACTCTCTCTCTCTCTCTTTTAACAATACATTACACTATTTTATGCACTCATCAAAGAGTGGAATATTCCTCTTACACTCTCTTTAATGCATATGTTACACTCTCCTTAATTAAGGCATGCATACCTCTCCTTAATGGCATGAGTTACACTCATCTAAATGGAATACAAGGCATGCATATTACTCCTCCTTTATGACAAGAATTTGTTTCTCCTCCTATATATGTGTCTCATATATTCTCACTTGGGAGAGGTGCATTGGGTACCAAGAGTTGGAGAGATTTGAAAAATATGAAAGGAAGAGACTTGGAGAGTAGTCAATTTCTTTCGAAATGAATTTGAAATTCCTAAATTAAATTACTAAGTATCTCTACATGGTGGAGCTGACCATGAGTGGTATTGAGAGGAAGTGAAACTTACCTTCCTCAAATTGCCTTGTATATCTCTCTACTGCTATATTTTGGTACTGGTTGTGAGCTCTTACAGCTCGGGGGTTCCAAGGGGAGAATTTCTCCTTGGATATGGTTGGGTGGAAAACCGGATGGTTCAAATGAGTTGGTTAAGGGATCAAAGGTGGATCATATTCTCAACGATTGGCGCTGAATATCTCTTCAGGTATAATTTCCATTGTCATAAAATTATAGTGTAGCTTTAGCATAAAATAAAAAGTAGACATTTAAATTGTTGTAAGCATCTAATTTTGGTTTAGGTTTATGTTATCTAGAATATTATTGATTAGTTAAAAATGAAGACTAGATCAATCTATATGTATGGATGTTTAGATCTCAATATTGGAGTTATTATTGGTGTAGTTTATGGTATTAATCTTGGTATTGTAGCATTTGAGAAAGGAAAGCCAAATATTGTTGAAGGCAATTGCAATAAGTAAATTCCAAAGGAATTGGGTAATTATTTCATGATTTATGGTTTTGTTTCAAGTAATTAGATGCATGTTTTAGAAATGGTTTTAGGATAGTTTGCAAAGTGTTTGAAAAAATCTGTGAATGAGTAATGTTATCAATTTATTGATGCATGAATAAGTGCTAACTTGTAGCTTACATCAGAAGTAAGAAAATGGACATGTACCCAAAATATACCTGGAGGAATTACATAATCAACCCTTAAAAGAAAATGCAAAAATAATGGCAACTAAAATATGGTTTGGAAGATCAAATGCTTGAGGTAAGTTGGAGATAAATTTCAGTTATGCCTTATGTTTCATATTCTTATCAATAATTCAATGTTTTTTTATTCAAGTTGTTGTAATAGTACTATCATACTTTTGACAGAAAGCCTTAATGGCTGTGGCATTCAGGGCTGCCATGTGTTTGTTAAATTGAAGAAAATGGGTGCAAACAGCTTGTCAAATCATGTCAAATGAATTAGCTTGTGGGTGGTAAAATATTTCAAGAACTCATATGGTGGATTTAGAAATGTGTGAATTCAATGAGTATATCTTAGTAGCATAACTTTGGGTTGTTTTTCCTCATGTAGAGCTGTAGTTGTAAGTTTTCATTCCATATGTTTGACAAAAGTCATAAATGATACATTTATGCTATAAATTTTTGTTGTTTTCAAGAATCGCATTCATGGGCATTTTTAATTCGATTCCGCTCAACATCAGGGGGTATCCGTGCCTAATGAACATGTAACCCCTGACTTCATTCCAAAAAAATACTTTTCAAAACCCAAATTGAAAATCTGGCCGATTTTGTAGATTGTTGTTGTGAGTTGTGTGCGCCTGTTGTTGAGTCTTTGATGAAAGACTAAGATTATTTAGTCCCTGTTTTAAGATGGAAACATTTAAAGTTTCAATTTCTTAATTTTATGAGATAAATATGTTGAAGAATAATCTTAAATTCATTGTTGCCAAGTGTTTGACAAAATGCCTCAATGGCTTTTAATTGCATGCTTGCAAAGTGTTTGTCATAAGTGCTCAATGAGTGTAGAGTGCATGTCTGCAAAGTGTTTGTCAAAAGTCTTGAATGGCTATAGCTTTTGTTCATATAAATTGTTTGTGTAAAATTCTTAGGTACAATTGTTTTTATGTTACTATAAATTATAAATAAAATATAAAATGGGTGTAGCTTCCTATGTTTGCAAGATTTTGGTATGAATGTGAAAATGAACTTAATAATTTCCTGAAGTATGAATAGAGAATAAGACATTTGTTTCTTGTATTATCTAAAGCTTTCATAAAAAAGGGCTTGTTGTTGGAAACAATTTTACAGTGACTAATTCTTTAGGATTTTGTGAAAATGAGTATTAGTGATTAATGTGACCTCTACTTCTCTATATTTTTTATGGTGGGTAAGGTGGGACCTTACATACTACAGAATGTAAGGTGGGACCTTACAATGCAGCCTATGGGATCCTGCTTTCAAAACCCACTAGTTTCATTAAAGCATATCATACTATCTTAGATGGATTCATGTGGGAGAACTTCAAAGAGGATGTGCACTCTCATATGGGGAAGTGCATGGATAATTTGCTGGTTGAGGAGGAACATAACTCTTGGGAAGAGTTATCATTACCACCTTCTTATTCATTGAGTGTGAGAGGGAGCTCATCCATGAGATACTTTTCTGATTTGGAACAAGTGTATGATAAACATTGTATTGCTGAACCTCATGATGTATTTATTATACACTTGCATTTTCTTAACACTCATGTGCAGGTCTTGGCTCCAAGAGAGGGCACCTTTCCTTATGGGCTTCATGAGCCACTTTGGGCCATGAACAATGGTGATGTTGGTCATTCCTTGGGAGATCTTGGAGCGATGATGTACTCTTCATGGTGTGATTCATTAACACCAACTATCATACACCTTCTCCAAGAATGCAAGAAGGATGGGGCAGCAAACAAGTGTTGGGGAGAACACTTGAGATATCATACTCTATGGCAGTTAGGAGTAAAACTGCACTGATTGCACATGAGGGACCATTTTCCCTCTCCTTTATTGCATATGGCAGCTAGCATGACCTTAATTATGATCCCATATGCTGAAGATGTTCTTATCTTTGTTGGGAACATGGTTGGAGGAGAGACACATTTGTTGGATGTGTCCATGGGGAAAGAAATTCCCTACATTTTCTACACTACATATTCTAAGGGGAGCATGGGAAACTATATGGCCAATATAGTATACCTCTTGTTTCTTTATGATGTGGACCATATGATTGGTTGGAGCACTTGGGGTATGCCTCTCATGAGCAATTTGGAGGAGCTTTTCTATGAATTACCAAGCTAGAGGGTGATTCATTTCATTTGGATGATAGCATGGAGGTGGGAGACCTTCATTGATGATAGAATTCCCCGTGACTGTCATCACTTCTATCTTGAGGAGGCCATTGATCAGGAAGGAGGTTTCCACATAGAACTTCCTTCCTTCCATGATGAGGGCCATTTGGTTTATCTACCAAAGGCCAACTTGCACACTTGGGACAAACCATTGGGAGACAAAATTATTGCAGAAAATCTGAAGCAATGGTGGAGACTGTTGAATGAGGAGGCCACAAGAATAAGAGGGGAGATTTTGCAGCACCCTTGTAGTTTCTTGAGGACAAGAAACATTTGGGAGGGGAAGACTGTAATATTCCTAAGTTAGCATACAGCTAATAGGAATATTATTTTTTCTTTAAAAATATTTTTAGATGAATAAACGTGTAAGGGAGGTTAATCAAGCTCCTAATGAAAAATAAATCAATGCCAAATATGAAAAAGGATAAATCTTGGCAATGTAAATAAGCACCCTTAGGTGTGAAAGGGGCTAATCATCTTGACTGGGTCAAATTTGACCACATCTATAGCGCTGCATTGGAGGAGTGCTCATCAATGAGGCACAACGTAATTCTAGTTGGATATCTCTTATGTGAAAAGGATGAGTATATTGAAGGTGGTTTAGGGTTTTTCACACTCTCATCTTATAAAAGGAAGGGGAAGGGAACATCAGGGGGTTGTTCATCATATGATCTTTGATATATTGTCTATTTAGACCATATAGCTTTCTTGGTTTTTTAGCCTAGATTGCAAATGCTATTTAGCATAGGAATTTCATGTTTAGGAGTTCCTCCTCTTCCCATTGAGTAGCTCTTGGGAGAGATTGTATTGCAAGGTCCACTACATGGTTTGAAGGCCAAGCTTATCCTTTCAATTACAACTTAGATCCTGTTGAGGGTTTGGTTGTCTTTGCAAGTTGTAGCAAGTGGAGATTAGATCTCTTCAGATCTAAGACATTTTAGTGCTCTTTTTCAGTGGGGGAGTTCTTTTCTCTATTTGAGGAAGTTTATTGGAGTGCATGAGCTTCAGCTCTTGATCTTGGCATGTGGCCATTAGCTATCTATCCCCTACAGTGTATTTTCTACCCCAGAACTATGTTATTCTTGTAGGTGTTGTTGCAGGGAGTTTGGGTGCACCATTTGGAGAGATGGTTTCTGAGTGATGGGGATCTGCCCTTCACTTTGAGATCTATTGGAGGAGATATACACATTGTACTTTTCGGATCTGATCTGGATATTCTGAATACTTCAAAATTTCTGAATCATTCTGCAGGTATGCATTCTTAGATCTTAGATCTATTGCTTATGCTTGGTGTAAACCCCAAAATTCCAAGGGGATCTGAAAGTGGAGCCTTTCTAGTGCATGGATCTGATATGGATCTGAATTTTTATGCACATATCTTCTCTAGATCTGAAACGTAACCTACAAGAATTTGTAGCATAATAAAATAACGTTGTCAAGGCATCTTTAGTCATTTATGTGGTTGCATCCCCTCTTTTGAGGGCATTTCTTCTGTATTTGTATTGTATTTTTAGCTGTGCATCTCATGGGCTTCATTATACAACCACTTTGCTGTTGTAAATATTTTTGAAGGACATTTTATTGGCCTCCTGCTCTTTCTTTTCTAAAACTACGTTATTTTCTGAGCAGTATTGCTACAGTCCCTTGTTGGGCAGTTTTCAATTCATACTGAGTGTGGGAGATCTGTTCAACCCACCTAGTTTGATTTGTTTCTGATCTCCTCTTGGATTTCAGTCTTAGATACTCATATCTAAGGGATCCAAGGGCTAATTTCATATTTTGTAGCAGCCATTCCTAGAAAATTAATTTTCCATTCATGCCTTGCTAGCAGATCCCATTTTGGGATACTACAGAAAGTGAATAATGTCAACAAAGTGTTCATCTTGCACCTTGATAGCAAAGAGCTGCGCATCAAGTAACCCCTCCTCCAGACTAGTTATTTCTTCCCCATTTTTGATGTGTGATATATGATCAGGTCCATCATTCAGTCTACCAGGATTCACAATTATTTCGAAATCATATTCCTAAAATAGCAGCAACCATTTATATTTTTT
Organism: Pinus albicaulis; assembly: GCA_034641835.2. Taxonomy (NCBI): domain Eukaryota; kingdom Viridiplantae; phylum Streptophyta; class Pinopsida; order Pinales; family Pinaceae; genus Pinus; species Pinus albicaulis. Next base: position 92,585,731 of record CM076579.1, on the reverse strand, counting down.
TAATAAAACCCCCAACACAATCTTATTGACAAAGTATTTCAAAGCAGAATGGTGAGTGAACATCTTGAAGTTCCCTCCTAATAGATAGTGTCTATATTTTTTTAGAGCATAGATGATCTGAAATTGGGTGGATAACTTGTTATACTTTGCAAACACCTCCCACTCAATTAAACAAATTAATATCTAGCTTATACTTGATTGTGCGGAATTGAATTTTTAATTCAAGTTTACGTGTTTTAAACTCTTTTAATGCCTTAAGTGTGAGGAATTAAACATTTTTTTTTGCTGATATTAAGCATGTACAACAAACATAAAGTGTAGAAAATAAGAATCAACACATAACAACAAATTTAATAAAGGATTTCACCCGAATATCGTGGGCTATGTCTCCTTGAGCCTATGTCAACTGACTTGGCTCTTTGGGATTATGATGAAAATTTTATTTTACAAGTTAATAACTCAACTCCAATGGTTATTTTGACTGTACCATTGGGTTTATAATAGCATAATACCCCCTGGAATGGCTGCTATCTCTTTGGAGATGGATCTCGACTCCCTTAGACTTGACCTCTTCTATCAGTGCCCTTAAGCTTCCCTGAGCTTTTTCGTGGCACTAAATCCTTAAGAAATCCTTTTTTTTCCCTGAAACCTTCTCTACTATCACCAACATATATTGGACATCCAAAATAGACTGATCATTTTTTCCAAATGAGCTTTGGCATCCCAATCTAGGCCTCCAACCCCTGTTGGCCCTGGGCTACCTGAAACTTCTATGTGGCTTCTTCGGCTCTAGAGGTATCCAAATGGCTCTTTAAATCCTTTAAATGGATTCATAATGTCCAAAATATTCAAAATAGACTATTCATTTTCTGAAAATGACCTATCGCTGCTCTGGTTATGCCCCAAACACCTAGTGGCACCTTGTGGCTCTCAGCTCACTAAAAACTTCTTTGAAGCATCTCAGCCTTCAAAAATATTCAAAAGCTTATTAAAATAATTCAAATGGATTCATAAGGTTAAAAATAGTCAGAATAGACTATTGGTTTGCTGACAATGGTTACTGGTTGCTCCTGCTAGACCTCTTTCTCCTTGTGGCCCTGGTGTCCCTCGGAACTTCTCTTAAGCATATCGGCCTTCAGAAGTCTTCTGATGGCTCTAAAAACCTCACCAATAGTTCCATAATGTCTTAAAAATCCAAAAATGACTATTGGTTTCCTAAGGAAGGCCTCTATCTACCCTGGATAGGCTTCATTCTGTTGTTGGCCCCTCGTGGCCCTAGAGGCCCCTTGAACTTCTATGAAGAAAACTTGCACCCAAAATTCCTCTGATGGCTTTAAAACCCTAACCAACAGCTCTGGAATGTCTAAGAAAGTCAAAATTGATAATTCGAACTCCAAGAATGGTCGAATAATGCTCAATATAGAGCATAATCAATTTTCAACACTTTCACCTAAAACAACTCCACTATATGTGGAGCAACTGTAGTTAGCTGGAGTCAAATTTGGCCAAATCTACGCAAAAATGGCACTCCTCCAAGATTTATGCCAGGACTAACTGTTAGCAGTAAATTTGGGTGGTTAGTAGTGGCCACATGCCAACCCCCATTCCGCGGTTACCATGATGGTTGGCGGAACCAAAGCCTGAACTCCAGTTTAAACTCCAATTTGAGGAGCGATTAATGAAAACCATGTGGAGACCATTTGATTAATGTTACCATGTGACATGGCATGAAACTGTCGGTAGTGTTGTAGTTGGAGGTCATGTTAATCATGAAGTTAATTGTTTACAAACATTTCAATGTGACCATGCTTAAACTGCTGACCTTTAAAACACTCGCGAGTTTACGTTTGTGCACCGGGGCTTAGCCCTTCGACATGGGCTAAGGCCATATGGCGAGGGGTTGGCCACTCCACTCCCCCGAATGCAAAACAGTTAATCAATAAATAAAACCCAGCCACTACATAGGTTAAGAAACATTGTAGCGGATGCGGTTAAGTCATTGGCATGCTATGCGAGAGGTCGTGGTGTCGACTCCGGTGGCCATAACAAAATTTTACCACACAGTTCAAGGTCCACGTGGCAGCCTCAAGGATGGCCATGTGGCACCTTTTCATTGGTCCACAAAACCATACATCCAATCAAACTACACCACTTTTCATCTTGTAAATGGCCCGAAAGGAATATTATGGGGAATATTTCGAGGAATATTCTAGGAATTTTCCACATTTATTCTCTGAAATATATTTTTTGTTGATTGTACCCTTGCCCAGTCAACTCTAGTCAAATGTCAAAAAATTACAGTTTTCTAGAATTTTCAAATCATGATAACTTCTTCATACGGTGTCGGATTTTCGAACTGTTCACGGCACCAGAACCAGGAAGACGAGATATATTGGGTTGCTCAATTTCAACACAATTTCAAACACTTTGAAATTTGAGCTATCACTTAGGTCCTTGATCAAAATCTGATCACTCCTCCCCATTGGGAATATTTTGGACCCCAAAAGACTAATTACCTGTTCCGTAGATGAGAGTAAAAAACCCTCAGATTTCCATCCTCCTTACACTTTTCCTTGCTTGGGTTAGTGCCTTTGAGCCCCAAAATCAAAGGTATTCAATAGTTTCCCTTCTTGAATGCTCTTGTATTCCTGTCAAGAAATGTATCTTCCTTGAACTCATTCAGAAATTTCTGACGAGAAATTTTCAATTAAAGGTAGTTCAACGTCATGTCCTTGATCATCAATCAAAGGTGGCTCAAACAGACATAAGTTTTCAACATAAATGCATACATGACTGAAATTTGCATATGTACAAATGAATATATGTCTTACTGGGTCAAGAAGTCAAACCACTTCTTACGAAGCCACTTCCATGGTGATTTTTGTTGCTGAAAATATTCTTCATGTGAAAAATCAATGATGGAATCTTTGGTTCCATTTTTGCCAGTCTTTTTATCCTCTTTCTTCAAATGCTTGGGATGATTAGTTGGATGCAATGTCCAACATTGGGCAAAAAAATGTCCCTTTTTCTAGCAATGTGTGAAAGTATTTTGCATCTTCTGTGCAAGTCTCCTTTGCTTCAACTGTTTCCTATATGCCTTCAACCTCTTCCAGCATTTTGAAACCTCATGGTTATGAAAACCACAGTAGGAACAACAACTCTTTCTTCCATTTATGCATGCATAGTTTCCATGCTTAACATAAACATAATCAACTTGACTATGGGAAGAATTATACCTCAACTGTTGCTTTGCACATCCATATTTTTTACGTTCTTGAGGAGATGAACTTGTAGAGGTTCCGACTTTCTTTTGAAGACCAACATCAATGTTCATATCTTTATTGCTATCAGAACTCTCATGCTCGCCATAAGCTGCATGTCTACAAACATCTTGCTGCAACATAGGCTTCAAACAATGGCATTCAACTTGAGAACAAACTTGACATGTTTGTGGTTTAGAACTCGCAACAAAATTTCTTCTTGGAGTTGTCTCAAATGCCTTCCTGGCTTTTGAGTTCTTGCCATAAGATTGAACATAGCCTAGACCAAAATTCTTAGGCCTTTCCTCAACCATAATAGGCTCTATCATGCCTTGTGCATGTTTTCCTAAACCCTTGTCTTCATAGCCCATTTATAACATCAACTTAGACCCTATAGATCTAGCGTGTTTTTCAAATGAACCTACACATCTATCTGAAGAGGAATTTGAAGACAAATTTGAGTGATTTACCTATGCCTCAAGCATGTGTTTGGTTAAGGCCTCTTGGGCATGATGAAGCTGCATCTCCATCTCATGAATTATTTGAAGAAGTATTTCTTTCTCTTGCTTCATAGCAACCAACTGCTCATGAAGTCTAGTACTTTCCCTTCCATCTTCATACAAAATTTGCACCATATCCTTTAGGATGTAGAAGTCTCGCTTCATCTCTTTATCAAAGAGTTGTGTAAAACAGGATTTAGAAACCTCACTTGATGAAGTTTTTATCATTATGTAAATGAACTGAAGAAATTCAACAAAATTTCACAAATCTTTCAAAAACAATTGACAAAGCTTCAAAACAATTTGGTTGTAGATTCAAGCTCTTCTCTGCAGCTTGTATCTCTTCTTCAAGAAGCCTCTTTTGCAAACAATCCCTCTTATGCTTCAAGGGTTTCCTTGAGGTCCTTTGGGTAAGGATAATGCTTTCATCCTTCTTCCTTCTTCTCCTCTTCCAGACTTAGCTAACAATAGCTTTCCCTTCACCTATAGAAAACTCAAACTTGTAAGCATCAATCAATTTGCAAACAGTTAAATTATTTGCACTGTTAAACACCTTTCAAGTCAAACAAGAAACCTAGTGCTTTGTCAAGCAAGCAACCTAGTGATCTGTCAAAAAAGAAGCCTAGTGCTATGATACCATCTGATCTGGAATGGGTGGATAAATTTTTATTCTTTGCAAGCACCTCTCACTCAGTTAAAAAAATTAATATCTAGCTTATACTTGACTGTGCAGAATTGAAATATTGATTCAGGTGTATGTGTTTTAAAATGTTTTATTGCGTTAAGTGTGAGGATTTATTTTTTTATTTTTTTATTTTTTTATTTTTTCTGATATTAAGCATTTACAACAACCATAAAGTGTAGAAAATAAGCGTCAACACATAAAAACAAATTTAATAAAGGAGTTCACCCGAATATCGTGGGCTACGTCTCCTTGAGCCTATGTCAACTGACTTGGTAGTTTGGGATTATGATGAAAATTTTATTTTACAAGTTTCTAACTCAACTCTAATGGTTATTTGGAATGTACCATTCAGTTTATAATACCATCATACCCCTTGGAATGGTTGTTATTTCTCTGGAGATGGATCTCGGCTCCCTTAGACTTGACCTCTTCTGTCGGTGCCCTTAAGCTTCCCTGAGCTTCTCTTTGGTACTAACTCCCTAAGAAATACTTTTTTGGCCCTGAAGCCTTCTATACTATCTCTAGCATATTTCAGACATCCAAAATAGACTCATCATTTGCTCCAAATGAGCTCTGGCTTCCCAATCTAGGCCTCCAACCCCTGTTGGCCCTATGCTGCCCGAAACTTTCCTGTGTATTCTTCAGCTCTATAAGTCTCCAAATGGCTCTGAAAATCATTTCAATGGATTTATAATGAATAAAATAGTCATAATAGACTACTCATTTTCTGAAAAAGGCCTCTGGTTGCTCTGGTTATGCCACAAACACTTGGTGGCACCGTGTGGCTCTCGACTCACTAAAAAATTCTCTGAATCATCTCAGCCTACAGAAGTTTTCAAAAGCTTCTGTAAATCCTTCCAATGGATTCAAAAGTTTCAAAATATTCATAATAAACTATTGTTTTGATGAGAATAGTTACCGTATGCTCTGGTTAGACCTCTTTCTCCTGCTGCCCCCTGGTGACCCTTATGTCCCTTGGAACTTCTCTGAAGCATCTTGGCCTTCATAAGTCCTATGATGGCTCTGAAAACCTCACCAATAGTTCCATAGTTTCTAAAACATCCAAAAATGACTACTAGTTTCCTGATTAAGGCCTCTATCTACCCTGGCAAGGCCTCATTCTACTGTTGGCCCATGGTGGCCCTAGCGGCCCCTAATTATCTGAAGAAAAATCACACTCAGAAGTCCTCTGATGGCTCTTGAAACCTCACCAACAGCTATGTAATTTCCAATAAATTCTAAATTGACTATTCACACTCCAAGAATGGTCAAATAATGCTCAAGATAGAGCATAATCAATTTTGCCCAGTTTAACCTAAAATAACTCCACTAAATGTGTAGAAACTGCAGTTAGTTGGAGTCAAATTTAGCCAACTTCGCACAAAAATGGCGCTCCTCCAAGATTTCTACTAGGAATAGCAATAAATTTAGGCAGTTAGGGGTGGCCAGATGCCAACCCCTGTTCTATGGTTACCGCGATGGTTGGCAAAACCAAACCCCAAACTTCGGTTTAAACTCCAGTTTGAGGATCGGTTAATGAAAACCATGCGAAGACCATTTGATTAACGTTACCATGTGACATGGCACGTAACTATCTGAATTATTGCAGTTGGAGGTCATGTCAACCATGGAGTTAATCATTTACAAACATTTCAATGCGACCATACTTAAACTGCTGGCAGGTTTACGTTTGCACGTCGGCTTTAGCCCTTGGACATGGGCTAAGGCCATATGGGGAGGAGCTCGCCCCTTTGCTCCCACGAATACAAAACAGTTAATAAATAAATAAAACCCAACCACTACATAGGTTAAGAAACATTGTAGCGGATGCGGTTAAGTTGTTAGCATGGTATGCGGGAGGTCGTGGCATCGACTCCGGTGGCCATAACAAAATTTTACCACACAGTTCAAGGGCCACGTGGCAGCCTCAAGACTAGCCACGTGGCACCTTTTCATTGGTCCACAAAACCATTAATCCAATTAAACTATGCCACTTGTCATATTTTAAATGGCCCAGAAGGAATATTTTGAGGAATATTCCCTGGAATATTCTTTTTTCCAACTATACCCTTGCTCAGTCAACTCTAGTCAAATGTCTAAAAATTGCAGTTTACTGGAATTTTCAAATTGTGATAACTTCTTCATACGGTGTCAGTTTTTCGAACCGTTTGCGGCGCCAGAATCAGGAAGACGAGATATATCTAGTCACTCAAATTTGACACACTTTTGAACACTTTTAAATTTGAGCTATCACTTAGGTCCTTGATCCAAATCTAATCAATAGACCATGGCCAATCCTTCCCTTTATGTGGCTGAGTAGTTGCGATATGCACTGGAGAGATTCCTACTAGAAAAGGCAACAGGGTGTTCAATGTCTCCTTCTCTTGAATGGGCTAAGACAAATCCAAGTGCTATACTAAATGCATCCACATGTACATGGAAAACCTTGGACCAGTCTGGGAATATCAAAATAGGTGCAGTAACCATATTTTCCTTTAGTATCTCAAAGCTCTTTTGACATTCCTCAGCCTAGAAAAATGACACATCCTTCTTTAGTAACTTCTCCATAGGCGCAGTGATCAGAGCATAGCCCTGAATGAACTTTCTGTAATATCTGGTGTGTCCTAGGATGGAGCGCAACTGTTTCTCATTAGTGGGGACTTATAGGTTGATGATAACTACTATGTTGGCTACATCTACCATTAGTCCTATCTGACATACTATTTGGCCCAAAAAAATTCCAAAAGGCAAGTCGAATATACATTTCTTCAGGTCAAGAGAAATTTGGTGCTTCCTACGAGTGTCAAGCATCATGTGCAGGTCAAACACGTGCTTCTTTACTAACCCAAACACAATCCAGTCATCAAAATATACCTCCAACAAATTTTGCATGAATTCTTTGAACACGGCTACTACTACATGTGAGAAGATCGCAGGTGCATTTTTCAATCCGAAAGGCATGACAGTGTATTGGAAAGACCCCCATTCTGTTGCAAAGGTGGTCTTTCTTTGGTCTTCCGGTGCAATTCTGATCTGATGGTACCCTTAAAATCCATAAGTAAAATAATAAGCCTCTTGTCCTCCCACATTATCCAAGATATCATCTGAAAATGGAGTAGGGAAGGGGTCATGCACACTTGCATCATTCAGCTTGTGCAGATATACACAAATCCTTATCTCTCCCTTGGTATTCTTTTCTTGAACAACCATTGGGCTTACCCAGTCAGACTGCTCTATAGGCTCAATGATGCCTACAACAACCATATTCTCTAATTCATATTTTACTTTCTGCTTGTACTTTGGATTTAATCAATATCGTCGTTGTTTGACAGGGCACACATCGGGTTTCAAAGTGATCTTCATAATACCTAGGTCTCCTAAAATTCCCTTAAGCTTTGAGAACTTAATGGGAAATAGGTCCTGATACTCTATTAGTAGCTCCGCAACCTTCCCTACTATGTCATCATCCCAGAAATCCCTGATTTTGGCCAACTTGGGTTGTTCTTCTGTCCCAATGTTGACTTCCGTTAACTTCAGAGGCTTAGTTACATCTACCATTCCTAATGAGTGCCCTGAAATTGTGCGCTCCCCCTCGGACTCAAGGATGTTGATTTTTCTTGGATCATCCTCATTATCTTCTACTGATAGGTTCCTAGAAGTGACAATATCTTGCATCTGTGCTTCCCATGCTGCCATAGAACATTCCTTTCGAGGCCAAGACAAGAGCTTCTATATCCTGCAGAGCTTCATCCAATCCATCCCATCCCCTAACCAAGCCAAAGGTTGATAGGAAACTATCAGTCGTTGTAATCCAATGGCAAGTCCCTTGGTGCAGCTCTGTTTCCAAGTACCATGTAGTAGGTATCAGTCCCAATGAATGGAAAAACATATGTACCCATTCATTCCAAGTCTTTTCATTCCAAACCTCCATCCACATGGCCAGGTTCTTGCACAGGTCTCCCTGACCATAGAAAAGCTCAGTTGGTGGGGTAGTAGGTGGCTCAAAGCGCAACTTCATTATTTTCATACATTCTTCCCAGTCCTTAAAAAATACCTTTTTCATATCGCACGAACGTATTAGGGTTACACGCATGGCCAAATCGAGTGCCCAAAACCTCCATTCTTTTGGGACAACCTTTTCCAATTTTTATATAAATACTAAAACACTACCAGAACCATCAAAATAGGGTAATTCTCTTACCTCTGAGTAGATGCATCCAAATTTTTTATTGATATTGAGGCAGCACAATGCAGAAACATCATGCAACCAATTCTTCCAATTCTCCATATCCCCATCTAAATCTAAGAAACACGAGCTATCCTTCTACCAATTCAACATTCCATTAGCTGTAGGATTGATCCAATCCTCATCCAGCATAGTCAGCTTGTAGATATGGTCGACACCACCTCCTTCGTGCAATGGATCTGTATATCTCTCTCCCTCTACCAGATCCAATGGTACTATCACCCGTGTACCATGATTTTAAAATATCATGCTTATATGCTTAAAGTTGATGATAGCTCCCATATCGATGGCCCAGTCCAGCCCTAGCAGCACAGGGTAGGGGTATGCATTATCCACAATTTGGATCACTTCAAAATTCGTGCATACCTTTACGCCAACAATGTGTACCAGAACTTGTGGTAGTATTCCAAGTGGAATGATCTTCTACTAATTGGCCATGTGAATCTCAATGGTGGACCATTCCAGTTTTGGTTCTCCCATCTTCTGCCAGGTCTACTTAGGTAGTGTTATCACTCCACTGGATCTAGGCTGAGAAGAGACCATCAAAGGCAACTACAAACCAATCTTTCACCAAGTATCTAGCCCTACTAGGTAGGAGATGACTCTCTCCAATGCATCTTAGCCAATATGACAGGATCAATGAGATATTTGGCTAGGTATAGTAGCGCAGGGGTTTGATTGATTGATTTTTGAGGTGATGGATGGTGAATAGGTCAAGGAAGAAATTAGGTCAGGGCAAAAAAGGATCAAAATTACAATGATCTGATGGAGAAAGGTAGGTAAGCAGTTCAACACAAAAGGATATATTGATAGAATGGCATATACTTCTAGGGTTTGAGAAAAGATCCTAAGAGATATTAATTGTTTTCCACTAAGGAGAAGATGAAACAAACTGTAACTATTCCTCCAAAACAGTGCATAAGATTAATGAATTCTGTCTTTATGACTTAGGAAACAATTACATTTAGAAATGGAATGAATATGAAATCATAATACATTCACACATTTTCAAGACATAATACGAAACAATTTAAAATCACTTTACCACAAGAATACCATCAAAATAGCTACAACTCAGTCTATTATTACTTGCCAAAAGTTTGATTACAATAGTGTTTAGGGATCAATCCAAAAAAATCCAACCATTGAAATGTCAAAAGGAATGAAATATATAGGCTGAAAAATAATTCTCCCACTCTCAGGGTAAAAATCCCTGAGTTGTGGAATTGATACCGAAAGTGCTCAACTGGAAACCCAAAGACTAGGGAGGTCAACAAACTCATCCGGCCTAACATTGGTGAAACTAATTCATTTGTCCAAACATACACTTTTACCCAATGTATCCACCTCTAGTAACCTTTAGGAACATAATTACATTTACATTCATCAATTACATTAGTAACAAGGAATTCAATCCATTGACCAACTGAGAAAAATTCAAAATTTGGAAAATATCAGTGAACTGGAAAAAGTGCAGCACCCTTTACAAAAGTGCAATGCCCTTTGGAAAAAGGCAAGTGCCATCTTCTAGATCACTTTTGGATGACTTCCCAAACTCCAAATTGAGATCATGATAGCTTTTTGGAACTATCTCTTTGTCTACTACGCAATGGACCTATCAAGCACTAAACATGATCAAGTATAGCCCCTCAAAAATCAATTCTCCCAAGACTGGTAAAAAAGTGCAGAATGGGGGTGCAAAAAGAGAAACGTGCTCTTGAAGCCACCTTTGGAGGCCTTCCTTAACTCCAAATTGCACTCATAATATCTCATTGGAAATATCTTTCCATCTAGTTAGCCTTTGACACATCAAGCAAGTTGTTTGGACATTCCATTAGGGAGAACAATTGATTTGCCTAAGCCTACTCCATAAGTGCAACAACTCTCCTATAGAAACTATATATTTATAATTAATCACAAAAAATAACACCTGTGTAAAAAATGAAGGATATTTTTCTTCCTTGGTATATTATTAACAAAAATATCTTTCAGGTTTGTGAAATTCATCTCCATTTTGTCATAAACATGCTTTGAAGCAAAACTGGCCCTATGTGTAGCAAATGATTTGTCCCTTGAAATAACTTCTTGAAAAATGATGGAGGCCTGATTGTTATGAGCTGGAATGGCCTCATACTTGATGATATGACCTCCCTTATACCTCCTCTACTATTATGTCTCTGATTCCGTAGCAAACCCTAGCTCAATGGTAGAGGAAATTAGTGTTTAGTGTAGGCAAAACACGGGATTAGGGAAATTTATAAGAATGAAGGGAAATAAACGGGATAGGGGGCTTCTAAATTCTTAGGAAAATTTTTGAAGGTAGATAGGGATGCTAGGAGGTAGGGGAAAGTGGAATTTCAAGGATTGAGTGAGGGGAAGGGGTCCAAAAGGGAAAAACACATGCCTAGTCTAGAAAAGGTCAAATTGTAGCGATAGGCTAGGGTTTGTGGAAAAATGATGATTTTGAGGGATAGGAGTGATGGGAAGTATTTATGAAGGTATATTAAGGATAGGGGAAGGTGTAAGAGCATTAGGATACATTTTTTGTTGATTATTTAACCATGGAAGTCATAAAACCAAGAAAAACTCTCTCAAAACCCTAGGAGAGGGAAATGAGTCTTCCAAGCACAACCAAGAGAAAAATATGGTAAACACAAAGCCACTTACTTGGAAATGATAGTTTGGAACCTGTAATTTTTTAAGCACCCTTCCCCAATGATTATTTGGGTACCCTTGGGAAAACACAACTCCCATTGGCAAAAGCGCAACACAAGACGAAAACTTGTCTTTTGATAGCAGAAAATGGCCTTTGTGAGAGTGGGAGTGAATTTTATTGGAAGAGATACGTCTCTTGAATTTGGAATGAGAAAATGAACTTGAGCTTAGTTTCTTTGTAGCTTTGAAAATCAATTTTCTCCTTTGGTGGTGTAGTGGACCCACCATGTACTTTCACATTCTAATTTGAACTAGAGCCTTAGAACTTAGTTTCATATAATCCATCATAATTAAGATAAAAATTCTTTTAAAACTTTTTTTGAAAACCTTTGACTAGTACCACTCCTTCAAAAGATGAATTTGATGGTGAAATGACCAATTTTCATGATTTTTACCCTATGACCTAATGATGACACAACACGGAAGAATGAGCTAAATGATGACTATGATGACTATGGGATTCTTTCAACAATGAATGACTTGACCATGATGATGTCCATTGACCATGGAGGTGAAAGGAGTAGTAATGATCTAAATACCCTAATTAGTGACCAATTTTTTGCATGATGAGCTAATGGATTGAAAAAAATTTCATAATGGAACACTAATATGATATGAAAAGATATTTTTTGATTACGGGTGGTAGGATGAAAATGTTGACATTAACATTGGCTCCAGTTGGAGGATGAAAACTTCTTGGAGGTGTCAAGGACACCATCGACCAAGTATCCTACGCATTGGGCATGGAGTCAAAAGCTTAAAAACAAACTGGATACTGAAATCTTGATATAATAAAATGACTCAAGACTGACTCAAAATTGACTGAAAACTTTTGAAAACAAAAGAAAACTAATGAAACTTTATGGACTTCACCTTGGGCTCCAATACTCAGTGATTCTCCGCTTAAAAATTTGTAGAAAATTAAAATTGAAAGAAAATTTCTACTGAAAACAAAATCAAATCAAACTGAAATGATACCAACCTACTCTAATCTGCTGCACAATTGCTGATTAGGTGAAATGATCCTTCCAGTGTGACCAATCTAGTAGATGTCTACTTATTGAAATTTTGCTCTCACTTTCCTCGAGAAAGCAGAATAATGTATATGTAGGCAACTCATAATAAAAACTGAAACCAAGACTTATGCTGACAAACAAGACAACATTCATATTCTCCAATGCTTGCAAAAGATTGCCCAAGGGATCTTGAAAATCATGATGAATTACCTTTTGTGGATCAGCAAAAGGAGATTATTAAGCATTATTCCCATATGGCTGTAAAAAATTATCAAAAGGATCCTCCATAATCTCTTTAACAGCATAAGTGTCCACATCTATGAGATCAGCGACAAACTGCTTTTCAATAGCAGACTTTTCATTTTCTGAACCTTGAGAAATATTTGTATTTGCAAGGGGCTCTAAAACAACTTCTTCTTTATCACTGCTCTCCTCTTCATAATCACTTGGAAACGGGTAAGACTGTATAATAACATCATCATTCTTAATGGATGGAATATGGATTTGAAAATTTAGAATCTGATTTATTTCTTCTTTAATCAAAGGAGAAAGTACTATGTTTTCTTTGGATGAAACAATAATTGTATTCTTTCCCTCCTAAAGATTCACAAGGACACTGAATATCTTCTTTAATATAAAGAAAAGGAGAATATAAATTTTCATCAGACTGCTGATTTATTTCATGTGGTTTCATTTGACTATCAACATGAAAACTTATTTCATATTCAAGCAAAGGGGAAGCTACTATATGCTTAATATGATTTTATGTATCAAAGTGACCAGCTACTTTATATTGATGTTGAAGGGAGAAATCATATAAGGCTTCAATGATCTCTCCATAATTCATGCATTCAATATCATCAATACCCTCAAGATATGCAATAAAACATTCACTATAATCACAACAACTTTGTATAGAAATAAAGAAATATTAGACTTCACATAATGTTTGGAAACATCTTATGGAAATCTTTAAGAGAACATAAGCTTCCTTCTGGTAACCCTTCATAACATACCCTAGATTTATCTTCAAGAGTAGCCATAAAAAATTTCATGAGACAGTCTTCAAGAAATCAACTCTCAATCTATGTACATTTATATGAAAATTTACTAAATGTAGATCAACATCATCTTTCTTTTCATTTCTGAATATCATAAGATGTGTAAACCAGTCAACATAAGGCATAGGATTTGGAAATCCATGGATTTGAGATCGATCCATAGGAGCATACGTCGGATTTTTTCATGCATTGTAACTCATCTTGACAACAATGAAGTCACCAAGAAGTATATTCAAATTAGAGGTTCTTGAAAAGTGGAGCCACCATGAAAATTATGAACCTTGGATTCTTCGACACTGGAGTCGCCAGGTGAATGATTCAGCCTTCATATGCATCTGACCACTGTCCACCATCAACAACTAGATCTAAAATTTGATGATTTCAATCCCGGGGAAGATCTGTCACTTTCTTCCCCAGTATGGTTGCTAAGATGTTATCACTCCACTAGATCTCTGAGGTTGAGAAGAAACCAACAAAGGTAACCACAAACCAATCTTTCACCAAGTAGCTAGCCCTAATAGGCAGGATAGGGCTCTCTCCAATGTATCTCAACCAATATGACTAGATCAATGATATATTTTTTTAGGTATAGTAGCACAGGGGTTTGATTGATTGATTTTTGAGGTGTTGGATGGTGAATAGGTCACAGAAGAAATTAGGTCAAGGAAAACAAGGATCATAATTGCAGGGATATGATGGAGCAAGGTAGGTAAACAGTTCAACAAAAAAGGATATCTTGATGGAATGGTATAGACTGCTAGGTTTTGAGAAAAGAGCATAAGAGATATGAATTCTTTTCTACTAAGAAGAAGATGAAACAAATTGTAACTATTCCTCCAAAACAGAGCATAAGATTAATGAATTTTGTCTTTTTGACATAGGAAAAAATCACATTAAGAAATGGAATGAATATGAAATCAAAATATATTCACACATTTGAAAAACATAAGAAGAAATAATTTTAAATCACTTTACCACAATAATTTCATCAAAATAGCTGCAACTCAGTCTATTATTACTTGCCAAAAGTCTGATTACAATAGTATTCAGTGATCAATCCAACAACATCCAACCATTGAAATGTTAAAAGGAATGAAAGATATAGGATGAAAACTACTTCTCCCACTCTTAGGGGTCGAATTCCTGACTTGTGGAACTAATCCCCAAAGTGGTCAATTGGAAAACTAAAGACTAGGGAGGTCAACAAACTCATCCCTAACTTTGGTGAAACTGATTCATTTATCCAAAAATACACTTTTAACCAATGTATCTATCTATTCTAACCTTTAGGAACATAATTAAATTTACATTCATTAATTACATCAGTAAAAAGGAATTCAATCCATTGACCAATTGAGAAAAAGTCGAAATCTAGACAATATCAGTGAACTGGCAAAAGCGCAGTGCCACTCGCAAAAGCGCAACACCCTTTGGCAAAAGTGCAACGCCATCTTCTAGATCACCTTTGGATGACTTCTAGAACTAAAAATTGAGCTCATGATAGCTCGTTGGAAATATATCTCTGTTGGCTACACAATGGACCTATTAAGAACTAAACATGATCAAGTATAGCTCCTCAAAAATTAATTCTCCAAAGACTGGTAAAAAACTGCAGAATGGGGATGAAAAAAGTGCAGTGTGCTCCTACAGGCCACTGTTAAAGCCCTTCCTGAACTCCAAATTGAGCTCATGATAGGTCATTAGAAATAAATTTATGCCTATTTATCATTTGAATCATAAAGAAAGTCATTTGGAAATTCCACCAGGGAGAAAAGTGGATTTTCCCAAGACTACTCCATAAGTGCAACAACTCTCCTATAACAACTATATTTTTAGCATTCCTCCCAAACCATAAGATTTTATAATGCTTTCTGATTGTGCAATAACTTAATATGGGCTTGTAGCAATGGTTTGAATTCATCATCAATCTTTAATTCCATGATAAACTTTGATGTGGACGCCCCTGCAACAAAAAAATCCTTCCCGACTTCAATAAAATTCTCCTTTTCCTTCTGTAAGTTGAGTCCTTCCTTATTTTCAAAGGCTATTATGATCAATGGCCTTGCATCAAACTTCTTTCCATCCTCTCCTCTAGTGGCAGCACCACTGCTTGTAATTATATTTACACTTGGGTCATCATCGCATGACTCAGCTTAAACCATTTGTATGTTTTGTGTAGGTGTCTGTTGTTGATTTTCCTGCATTATAGCAATTAAAACATGCCAATATTCAATTACATGATCAAATTGTCTATAGTACCTGAAAGCCTGTCATGCAGGGTTTAGACAGTCATGCACATAGTGTCCAACATCCCCACAATTATAGCATATTAATTGTCCTCTTCCCCGACTTGTGCCTCCACCTCTCCCTCCTCTCCTTCCTCCTGCTGGGGATACTCCACGTCTAGAGGGAGTTGTTGGTGAGGATGGGTCGGCATACACTCGATAAAGGTGAGCACTATATATCATTAGGTCGAATGTGTGGCAGTGGTGCTCATCATGATCAACTGAAGAGAAAAACTTGCACCATTGTTGCTTCAACTCTAGCACATAACTTCCCAATTGAGGGAAATGGTCTGTATCGTGTTGTAAAACTACCCTACAATCAACGTACCATAGTTTGGGGGTACCACTTGGCCCAGAGACATCCCTAGGGCACAATGGATTTGGCCCTCCTACTTCCATGTAATATAAGAACAATGTACACTGATATTTGGTGTGGTCGGAACCCTTATAACAGATGTGCCATAAATCTATACTAACTTCCTTTCCTCTGTATTTGTGTGTGTTCTTAATCACCAAGTGCATTTCCTTCAATTTTTTTTGGATTTTCAGAGTTCTGAATTGATCATCTTCTCTGGGTGGAGCTTCCAATTTCATAGAAAATTCCATAGCTTCAACCTAAGAATCGATCTCCTGCTGATTCATAGGCTCATGTAGATGTGGCAAGAGCATGGAAATAAACCATTCTTTATGCTATTTATCATCATAAATAAATCCTCCCTTACTGATGGTGTGCTTCAGCTATTGATCCGCCTCCCAAATAGATTCATTTGGCTCTTTCTTGATATCTTTTAATTATGTTACGCATTGTGAGTAGGACTTCAAATTCCTGAATTGCTGTTTCAAAGCATCCTAAATCCAGACACAATAATATACAGAAAGAGATCATAAAGCAGAACACAAATGCATTTGATACTCATATTTTCTCCAAAACATTCCTTTGCCAAAGATGGAGCATATTCTTCAATAGGTAATTGGTTTAGAAAAATTTTATATTTTGGATGGTTTCTCTTGGTATAATCAAGTTTCAGCTTGGTCAGAAGATCAAGAGAAGAAAAAATTCACTACTCCTTGGGGAACATTCATGTATGAAAATATTCCATTTGGGCTTATGAATGTCGGAGCTACTTTTCAATGTGCTATGGAATTTGCATTCATTGGATAAAAGGACAAATTATTGTTCATCTATTTATATGATATTACAGTGTATTCAACTTCAGATCAAGAACTCCTTCAGCACTTGAGACAAGTATTTTTAAATGCAGAAAATATGGTATATCATTCAATCCAAAGAAGTCTCATTTTTCTCTCAAAGAAGGTAAGATGTTGGGTCACATAGTTTCTAAAGATGTAGTGAAAATTGATCCTAAGAGAGTAATTGAAATTCAATATTTAACACTTCCAAGATCCAAGAAAGAGGTTCAATTTTTCCTTGGTAAGTTCAATTTCCTAAGAAGGTTCATTCCAAATTTTACTGAAGTGGTGAAACATATTACTTGCATGATGAAGAAGGACAAGGAAGTCAAGTGGACCATTGAATCCAGACAATCATTTGAGATGATAAAAAAAGCTATCATTGAAGAACCTTAGTTGGTAAGCCCTGAATACTCAAAGCCTTTCTTGATCTTCTCATTTGCCTCACAAGATACAATTGTTGTTGTTTTTCTACAAAAATATTTAGAAAATAAGGAAGTTCCCATAGCATTTTTCAGCAGAGCACTTAGAGATGCAGAATTGAAGTATGAAATGTTGGAAAAGCATGCCTATGCATTAGTGAAAGCTTTGAAATATTTTAGAGTTTATATTCTGCATGCTCAAGTTATTTCTTATGTACATTCATCTGTTGTTAGAGAGATTTTAGTTCAACCTGATATTGATGGAAAACGAATCAAGTGGGTGACTAAATTTCTTGAGTTTGATTTAGAGATAAACCTACTAAACTAATCTAAGGTCAAGGATTAGCCAAACTACTAGCTGAAGAAAATTGTAAAGTTTTGGAATTTAATTTCATGGATGACAAATTTTAAGGGCATATTTCTAAACCTATAGACATCATGGGAGTAGACGTAAAACTTTCTGAATGAAACTAGTATAAATACATCATCTATTTTATGTATCATTTTAAACCTCCTCCAAATTATGATAAAAGAAGAGTAAGATATTTGAAGACAAAAACTGTTAAATTATGCATTAAAAATAACTTTTTATATTTGAAATATCCTACAGGAGTTTTGTTGAGATGCATTGATCCATATGAGTCCAAGAAAGTTATCTTTGATATGCATAGTAGTGTGTGTGGAGGACATCATTATTGGAGAACTATTGCATACAAAATATTGAGAGTTGGCTATTTTTGGCCTAGCTTATTTTTTGATGTGTGTGCTGAAGTGAGAGCATGTGAAAAATGTCAAAATTTCACCGGAAAGAAACATTTGAAGTCCTTTGCTCTCAAGCCCATAGTTGTTTCTACACCTTTTCAGAAATGGGGCTTAGATTTCATTGGAGAAATTCATCCACCTTCAAGTGGACAACTTCGTTGGATTCTTGTTGCAACTGATTATTTCACCAAATGGATTGAAGTAATACCTACTAGGAATGCTACTCATAAATTTATTATTAGTTTTCTGGAAGGAATTATAACCAGATTTGGATGTCCATGAATTTTAGTAGCAGATAATGCAACTTATTTTAAATCCAATCCATTCATAAATTTATGTGAAGACTATGGAATTTAGCTCACTCACTCTACAACTTAGTATCCCCAAGGGAATGGTTTAGTTGAATCATCAAAATTTTTTTTGGCAAGAATCATCACCAAACTGTTGGAGCAAAACAAGAAAGCCAGGGATTCAAAACTGAAGTTTTCTTTATGGGAAGACAGGGTGACAATAAAAAAGTCTATTAATACATCACCTTTTCAAATGCTTTATGGAACTGATGTTGTTTTTCCAGTTCAATTAGCCATTCATGTAGCTAAATTTTTGCAAGATCATGAAGCTGAGCCAGATGATATGACCAGGAGAGTTTATCAAATCATAGAAGTGTAGCAAAAACGATAACAACAATATGATTTGGTGAGAAAATATCAGCAAGTTATAAAACAAGTTTTTGACAAAGGAACTAAAAAAGAATATTTTTAGATTGGATACCTAGTGTTGAAATGGGATGCACAGTAGTAGATCTAGGTAAGCATTCCAAATTTGATGCTTTATGGCTTAGTCCTTTGAGAATCTTAAACATTCTATAGAACAACACTTTTGAGTTGCAACAACTTGATGGAGCAGAGTTGTTTGGAGGCCCATTCAATGGGCGCTTTCTCAAAATATTCTTTTAGTAAGGCTATTAGTATCCTAAGTTCACTATAAATACCACTGTGTTTCATAATAAGACTCCCTATCCCAATGACAAGGAACTGAAGCTACAAAATATTCTTAGAGCCTCATAGGGAGAGCTCTATCCCTTGTGGATCTAATGTTAGCAAAGTTCTTTGCTAAGTCATGAGTCCATTCCATAGTTTTGTTTTTAGGAATAAACTTCAAAAAATTCAAAATTTTAAAATTATTTTGGGCGCTACTAGAATTTCTGGAAGCACGAGTTTTTTAAGCCTTTTGGACATCTGTTATTTCCTATTTCTGTCTTTTTTTTCTTCTGGTGCTAAGGGAATTTTTGGAAGCATACTCTGTTTTAATAAAATGAAAAATCACACTCGCTTTATTTATAGCATGTGTCATAGGGTTAATATGCATAAAATATTTTTAAAATCCTTTATGATCTAAGGATAGGTGTTGTATTACAGTCAGTTAGCTAAGGTCAAGTCGGTGTATACGTTGAGTAACATGTGTCATCTGCAATTAATGACTGAACATTGTCCCATCATACTTGTTATCATAAAATTGTACGTGATTGGCTACTTATCATACAACTCTATGTAACTGTTTCAAACCACTTCTACCTGAAGCTTAGCCTCTTCAGTTTGAGAGGGCTCTCTCAAGGGGGTTTTATGATATTGAATAATGATAGTACTAGATGGCTAACTCTATGGGAAATGTAACTTGTTTTTTATGTTTGTAGGTTCAAAAGAATTTAGGCTTGATACTATTGGGCTTATGGAGTCAACAATCTGTAGTTTCAGTGGAATATTTTCTTGACATGGAAGCTGAGGTAGATAAAGGTCTTTAACATAGGCAATTCACACGTAAACATAGGATAACACAGTCATTTCATAACTAAAGGAATTCAGAGCATAAAATAATGAATTTTGAGTAATAGAGATGAAATCTACTGCATGTGGTAAAACATAAAGATATATATCAATAAGACATCAAAAAACTCATGAGAATCTTAGGTTTGTCAAGAAGAAAGTCACTCTGTATTACTGATATAAGTCAAATACATGAACCATCAATTTGGTGCAAAAAATCTCCAACCTTTGAATACTTAAACACTTTGTCTTTAAATAGACCTTATTTACAATAAGGATGATCGGTTTGGTGGCTATACTATCAAATTCTCCTATGACACATCACATAACCAAAATGCATGACTTCTAACAGAAAACTGACAGCTACACCTTAAAGAAAACATTTCCTAATAGGACTCTAACTCCTATTTATTACATACTCTACCTTATCTTGTGAAACAATTACATTATAGTTACAAAATAAGCATCACATGCTCGAAAGACATATGATAGAGTTCATTACCACTTTACATATTTAAAACCTCCTAGATTTGTTGGGGCATAACCCTACCTTTTAGGAATGCATGACCCTTGTCTTCAAATCTACTTTGGCTGATGACCTGTCTTCATAGCACTCCCTTCCAGTCATAAGTATTTGATGATAAGCTCCCTTGACATGTTGGAGGAGTCGATCTACCCAAAGCTATCATTAAGATGCTCCAAAACCTTTAACAATTTCTCGCTACGAAAACAAGACAGTTTCATAGCGAGTTTTGGTAGTGTTGAAAAAATGACTCCTGCATCCAATAACTTCACTCTTTGGTTGTTTCATGATGTCAATCAAGTCATGAAACATCATCACCATGAATATCCCTCCTTCAAAACTGAAAAAAGTCACTTTAGAAGAAAAAAGGCTGCTACAGGTTTTTTCGTAGCGTTTTCCTGGCTTTAAGCCTAGGAAACGCTACGAAACTGTGTAAAAACACAAAATTTGCCTATTTCAAAACTGTCTTCACAAAATGACTTCCAGGTGCAAAATCTTGATTTTCTGAATGTAATGAACCTTCTAAAGAATATTCAATCTCATCTTATGGCTCCTATGGTGTTTCCTCCTAATTTATGATCAGTTGAGCTATGGGCTCCTTAACCACAGTCATCTTTAAACCTTTCTTTTCTAGCTCTTCATGAATAAGTTCCAATTGTTCTTGAAGGTCTTTGACTTGGTCTTTCAGTGTCATATTCTTGGATTCTAAGTGCAGGTTTACCTTTTTAATGTGATTTACCTCTCTTCTTATTGGCTGAGTCCACTTTATCATTTTTCTGTGTTGTCCAAGGTCTTTGAGACACTTGTGACTTGATCCTCCCAAATCTTCCTCATTTGTTCAAACTGCACTCTTTCAGCTCTATGCTTCTTTGCCTCTTTCCTAAAGACTAATATCTCTTCACTTGCATCTTTCAACTGCTCCTTAAGGACTTCAAATTCTCACTTTTAAATGATTTTCTCTTTTCCCTTCTTTTGTTTGATGAATAATTCTTATTTTGTAGGTGAGGAGAGGTCTATGATGCTTGGTGGTGGCTGAGTATTTTCACTGACCTTCTTGTTATTCATCAGTAATTTTTGCTGATATCAAAATATGACTAAATTATGATCCCAAATTTCTAAAAAAAAAAATTGAGAAATATTGTGAGTTTTAGAAATCTCACTGCCTTCATTATCAAAAGTTAAACTATTTTCACTATCTTTTCCCCTCTCTGCTTCCTAAAATGTTTACCCCACTGCTACAAATAAGGACTTCATTATTTGGGCCTATTTTCCACATTTCACTACCTCACCCTCACTGTCATTCATGGCCTTTTTCCCATGAAAAAACCCATTTCTTCCTTTCCTAAAAATCCTCATGAAAACCCCTTCATTTATCATTTTCCTTATAAGAACATTAAAACAATGTAAAAGTTTCCTTTTACATTGTTTAAAGCAAGGTTTAAACGTATCAGGTCCTTCTAATTTTAACTAAAAACCCTGTTTATATTCAAACCTGCCCTTTTGATATAAAACCCTCCCCATTGGTTTTTAACTAATTATTTTTGTTTTGTACAGGTTTTAATGGCAGAGGTGATTAAACTCCACTTCACAGGGAAAAATTAAATTGGATTAAAACGTTGGGTGATGATCCAGTGGTTTCATTCAAAGTTAAAGGGACTAGAGGCCCTACATCAAGATCGATCATCGATGAAACATGATCATCGTTGGATCAAAAGGAACCCTTTAGCCATGAAGACAACCTCCCCTACACAGAGAACAAACAAATAGTCAAAGAAACAGTGAAAGGAAGAAAGAAAAAATATTAGAAAGCAAATCCTAATCAGAAGACAAAACAAAAGGGTTAGCAAGTCATAGCAGAAGATTAAAGAAAAGACAGACAAATGAAAGTCAAAGATGATAAAGATAAATAAAAAATGTTTAAAAGAATAGAACAGATCACAAACAGATTAAAGATAAAAAAAAAAGGTAAATTTACCCAAAACATATTCGAATGACTCAGCCTCTGGTAGTTACTCTTTTCAAAAGATATTTTTGCCACCTAGTGCTTTGTTTCCTTCAATAAAGCATTAAGCAGTTATTAGGCTGAGTCAAAGCTATTTATATCTGCCAGACAGTTATTGTAAAAGTTATAAATAGGCCTTAAAGTCAAACATTTCACTTATTTTTCCTTAGGAGTTAAGATAGAAGTTATTATTCAAAAAAACATCTGCAGATATTCCTGCCTTGAGCCTTGCATGGTATTCAAGGTTAGGAATTCATTAACTCTATAATAAATGACACTCAAACCCTAGCTTAGCTTCACCTCCTCATTTGCAGCATAAATACTGCATCTGAACTCATTATCTTGTTGGAATTTGACGAGTCTTTGAAGTAATACATAGTCTCTTGGAAGTTGAAAAGAAATTGATGTCTTGGAACTTGTAGATGCCCTAAATTGTTTGTTGATGGAGGAGGCTAGATCACTGGATCCCTGAGCTTGGTTGTTGGTGAAGTGCTTCTAATCTGTTATTTTTATTTCCTGTTTCACTATGTTCCCACCTGTCTATGTTGCAGTAGAATAAAATATTTAGACTAAGAAATGTATTTTGAAAGCACCTTAGTTTTGTTTATTTTTCACTGCCTTAATGTTTTCTTCTGCTAGGACATTTTAGAGAATTCTTAATAGCTCTCTAGACCCCCTAATCTTGTTTATTTCATAAATAGTTGAATACAGTTGTTATCAAGCATGATTTATGGCTAGCCTTGCCTACTTGTTGCCACTAAAACATTGTTTTTGAAGCCTCTCTCTAAAGTACCATTCTTTAAAGTCAGCTAAAGAGGTTTTGTTTTGATCATACCCTTTGTACTTGCTTAACTAATTTTTTTAGAGATCTTCATAACTATAATCAAGGATGTTTAGGAGTTCCCTCTGTTATCCACCTATAAATTTTTGGCATAGCAAACAAGTGGCTAAATATATTTCTGAGCCTTCAAGAGAGACATTTGCCTTGAAAATCTATCATTCTTGAAGCCTTTGTTTGTGCTATTTCCATTGAAAAATATTCACTATTGTTTCCTTAGAAAAGCCTTGCTGATTCAGTAAAAAAGAATGCTTTAAAAAGCCCTCCATTTCCCATTTCAATCCCAAAAAATCCCCATTGTTCATCCCTATTCCCCTCACAAAATTCCTCCAAATTCCCTTCATTGACCCTCTAAATCATCAAAGTTCCCTTTTAAACCTTATATTATCATTTATTTCATTTAAAATTCTCTTTTTATGCCTACTAGAACCCCTCATTTGGCCTAAAAAAGCATTAAAATTGGCCTAAAATACCCTTTTTAACACTATGACAGGCTAAGCCCCTGAGGGCTTATACAACTCAACCCCCTTTCTTCATAAGCCCTTAGCCCCACAACCGGGCGCTAAAAACCCCAAAAAAACCTTTGAAAAGCATAAAAACTACTTTTTCTGCTCCAATAAAGGATTTAGCCCCTGAGGGATTATTTACTTCACCCCCTCCCATGAGACCTAAACGTCGTGATCAAGCACTCAAAGGCTAATTAAACCATGTCAAAACCCTTTTTTCCCTTCGTTTCATCATCCCCCGACGTTGTGGTTAGAATTGATGAGAACTGTTGATCTACACAGATCAACGGTCCTCGAGCGCCCTTCCATTACATGCCCCTCACTCCATTTGCTAAAACATTGCCACTCCATTTTTAGATCGTGGCCGTCCGTTGTATATATCCTACAGTCCACCGTGAACCTGATGGCCCACTTCCGCCCCGTGCACCTTCGCCCATCGCGCTATCTTTCACACCGTTAGATCTCCCCACCCCACATCCAACACATTCAGAAATTGTGCGATATGGGTGGTATTTTTTTGCCACGTGTCACGCGAAGAGTGGAATCGAGTGATTTTTGTTAAAACCACTTCCCACCTCCGACCCCGCGCGAAAACCACCCCGGTTTTCCACTTACCACCTTTCGTGTTGTGTTTTCAGGGTTAATTGTGGCCGTCGATCGGTTTGATCCGACGGTCCGGATCTAACCTCAACCCCTTCCATTTCTCCATTCACCTGACCCCCCGAACAACCTCATCCGCCGATCTCCACTATTAAACCTTTTAATCCAATGGTCCTGATGCATGTTCATCTCCGCTCATTTCCCATTCAACTGTTCCCCGTCAAATGATCATGGTCGTCCATTATTTTGATCTGACGGCTCCGACATAATCCCATCTCCCATTTCATATAGTCCGCTGAACGGTCCTACCAATGAATCTTGACCGTTGATTACTGTAGCCTGATCTAATCGGATAGTCCAAAACCCACCTCACACCAGACCATCATCACGCCAATTTTTCACCATTCTTTCACAATTTCCACCATTTTCTTCGCTGCATCCACCATTCTCCTTGCCACGCCACCATTCCCTTGCCCCTCAAAAGCATCCATCCTCCCTCCCTCATAGATTTCTTAATTTTTTTATTGGGTTTTTTGCAGGTTTTAAAGGGGGCATGAATCCACTATGTTTCACAGTCACAGACAAGGATTTTCAGAGTGCAGGAAGATATTTTCAGAGCCATAGATCGCATAAAATAATGCCTGAGAAAGGTTAAAATATGATTTTCATTAAAGCTTGGGTTATAAACTCTTATTTAAGCCCTCGTGCACCATTAAAGCCTGTACATTCATAGAGACAATCAACCGAAGCCAAAAAGTGTATCAGTGAAAGCTTAAAGGGTTAAAAAGCATGGTTTTGAATTCTAAGAGGCCTAATCCATGGTTGCAAACTCAAAGGACACATATGAGGACCATAAAGATGATTAAAAGGCTTAATGAAGCCTAGAACACATGAAACAAGCCATATCAGTGATTTAATGATAGCAGAACATTTTTCTCCAAGAAAGGACTATGTACATGACTTCCTCCATCTTCCATCGAACACTAGAACAGTTACTACACTAACAGAGGCCTTACCGAACTATCAGAACAATAGTTATGGAAGTATGGGAGACTTGCAGACCTTCTAGCCACCTTACTTCTTTCAGAAGGCAAAGCAAAGCACCATGCAGCCAAAGCACTTGAAAGAACACACCTGAAGTCATGGTCAACCTGACAGAGACTTATGAACCAGCCTAAAGGGTATAAACAGTCAATGCAGAGCCATTAAGCAGAGTGGGCACGAATACTTCTTCCACTATGTCTTAATGAATCATTTAAAGCTCATATCTAATACTACTATCTCTCAGTCTCCTATAATAACCCCTGTAAATTTCATTGTAAAAGTTGGTTGGTTGGGATTCTATTAGTTTTTAGAACTGTTATTGAGGGGAAGTAGCTGAGTAGTTTGTATTATATTAGGCCGGGAAGAAAATTCTGGACTATAAAAAGCCATTGAGCTCAAAGTATGTGACTGGTTTTACACATCAATTGAACAAGCAGATTGACAGGATCCTGGTATATATTACTGGTGATTTTTTCCTTACCGTAACTTTTTCCTTTCATGTTTATCATACTTTCCATTATTCACAGATAAAGAACAACAAGCATCGATTAGGACATACTGCTGGAAGTACCCTAATTCTCACTGTAATGTTTATCTTTATGTTTTCTGCTATTTGTGTATCTAAGAGAAAATTCATCATAATTTAACCAGTATAGAAGTTGGCTGGTCCATGCTTACTGATGTATGAATTTGGAGTTTGTTTCCTTAGATGTTCTTGTTTGGTTTCAGCTGAAAGAATTAGGAAACTAGGGATTCAGAGTTAGCCCTGTCCACTAGTGTCCTTTTCCAACAGCTAACCTTTCTAAGATCCCTTTGAGTTAGTGTCAAAATAATTGAAGGTTAAAAGTCTTTCTCTGATCTTAGGCCTTACTCTGTGTTTAATCTTAAAAGTTTTCTACTGTCTGAAAGTGGTTATCAGGACTGCTGTATTGTTTTCCTTAAGAGTATGTGGAACGCAGGTCTGGATTTAAATGACATCTAACCTGATCTTAAGCTATCCTTTGTGTCTTTATTGTGAGTTTCCTTTGAAGTATGTCAAGAGCAGGATAGGTTCAAAGTCCTTACCTGATCTTAGGCTGCACTTTGGTTTCTTTCTTTCACCCATTCTTAATGTTCCATTCCACCATCTATCTATAAAGATCATTTAGTATAGATGACTTGCCCTATGTAAAACCTTGGATAGTTGTTATGCAAGTAATCCCCTTTCATGACTCCATAGCCCAATGGATTGGAACTTCTCTTGACCTATCTTCCCATGTTGAAACATCCTTCTATTTAGTTTCTTCCTTACTTCCATGACCTTCTCAGTTAATGATCTCCAACCAAATAAACAAACAAATCAAAAACCCCTGTGCTTCATACCTAGCCTAACATCTCAATTTGAGCCTTAAAGATATATCATTCTTGACATTTATAGATAGATCCGTCTCTAGATCCAGGAGGGCTAGATCCTAGGATCCGAAAGTGGTTTGATGTTGTCTTATCTTTTGGGCTTGCCAATCTGGCCAAAACATAGGAACCACAACATAATGGCGACTCCACTGGGGAACTTGTGAGTGAAATTCATCTTAGACACCCTTAGGACCTCAGAAGACCCAAAATATCTGGTTAGATTGGTATTTAATTGCTGATGGTGGAAAACAGCCTGATTCAAACATTCAAATTCATCCACCTGGCGACTCCACACTCCATAACTCTCAATAGACCTAAAGACTCCACTAGAGGAAGAACCTGAATCATGGCTAGACATTATACAAGGATAAAACATTCAGGGTGAGTTTGTATTAAATAATTCATTTCTTTTATCTACAACTATGTTCTATCCTAAATTAAGCCTGATCAAGTGTACAAAGATGAGATCCACACTGATTATGGGAAAGATCTCAAGCCTCAGTTTTCAGACCATGAGCAGACCTATACACCTGTGAAAAACCTAGTGGAACAAGAGCTTCATGTTGTGTCTCTTATCCATAATGAAACTTCAAGCATTCATAGTTCTCTTGTTGCACTACACACACCCACAAAGGTCATAGAAAGATACAAGCCTCTGGTTTTGCCTCTTATCTTCCAGCCCCTTCCTGCAGGACTTACAAATAAGCTGCCCCTTTTTTATGGAGAAAATAAAAAGATCACTGTTGAGCGACATATTTAGAATCTTGAGGATTTACTTGAATTGTATGAGATAGAAGAAGATGATGTTCGTATTATAATGTTTGCCTTGTCATTACAAGGAAATGTTAAGAGTTGGTTTAAAGACCTTCCAGCTGCAAGCATTTTCAGCTTTCATCAATTTGCTCAAGTTTTCCTTGATAGATGGATAGTCCCAGGAAATTTTTTCCTCATCCTGGAAGAACACCAGAATTTGAAAAGACAGCCAATAGAGATAGTAAAATAGTTTTCAGCTAGGTTCAACAAGGTATACAATGGAATACCTACTAAAATAAAACCACCTTTAGGATGGGCTCTACTGAACTATCCGAGTTATTTTGATCCTAAGGTGGAATTCCATATAAGAGAAAGAGAGTCTTCTAGCCTGGAAGAAATGCAAAACATAGAAATTACTGTCGAATACAACATATGGTGCAGGGAGGAAAGATTAAATTCAATAAAGAAGGATCAAGTAGAGCAAAGAAGGCTGGTCTCTGCAGAAGCCAAGCTGAAAAAACTTATAGAGACAGCCAACAGCTTGATATACATAAAGGAGGAAGAATATGAGGTTGAAACTAGAGATGCTTATCCAAAGGGACCCACACCTTGTCCTCAGAAAAAACAAACCAGATCACTGCAAGACATAAGCAACATGCAAAGCATGTATGATGAAGAAGATTTCACATCAGAAGATGAACTTGCAGATTATTTTGAAGAAAGACTTGCTGAGAATCTAGTAGGTTTGATTGGTGACATTGCTTATAATTATGATTCTTCTAGTTTTGATCTATCTGATGATGATTTTTTCCAAATAGAAGCTAATCCTGTAGGAAAATCATCAGTAGATTTGTGGAAGGAAGATCATGACCAGTAACTTCAAGAAATCAATGAGCCAATGCAGGCCATTTATGATACTGATGAAGAAAGTGTTGAGAGCCCGATAGAAGACAAAGATTCATTGAATCTTCACTCTGTTATATATCAGATCATCAGTAATAATTTCCATGAGGGTGGAAGTCAACAACCTTATAGTTTAGAGGATGAGGAGGAAAGAAATGAAGAAACTCTTGAGCAAGATGAATATCCCGAACCTTCTCCTGAAAAGGTTGAGGTGATCAAATAAATCCTTGCTCAAGAATATGTTAATCGTTTCACAGAGCTCAGCCCACCAGATCAGAAGATCTCAGAGCTACAAGAGGGAAGCACTGCCAATATGATGATTCTTCTAGTTCAGGTTACAATGAGGATGAGGAAGATTTTATTTCTAAAAGAAATCTTTTTCTTGGTCCAGTTGCAGGAGAATTAATCCTGGTTGATGCTTACCTGCCAAATACTCCCAACCATAGAAAGGATGATTGTGCTAACAAGAGCCACACTGCAGATGCAGTGATTGAAGCTGTCAAGGATGCAGATATCCTTCTAGTCATTGGAGGCCTTAAAGAAGAAATTTTATATCATGTTTTTGCTGATCCTATAGAAAAATATATGGAGGCCCTAATTGGCTTAGCTCCCCAAGAATTGATCCTTTGCAAGAGCTAGATTCATTAGAAGTGGTCACCACTGCTGGTGGCCTTGGTTTTGAAGACCCACATTCAAAGCACCCTGTGGTTATCTCTGACAAGAAGTCAGTTTTTCCATCCTTTTTTTTACTACTTAACTGGTTGCACTGGCATTATTGTATCATATGAAGCAGCAGAGATTTCTAGGTAGAGTAGGGTAGGTAGGAAATCTCAATAAGCTCATCCTGTGAGCATTTAGTTATTTGTTTTTAATTTCTGCAAAGTTTTAGTCCATATGAAACTTGTCTTTATGCCATGGACCCACAGCAGACCAGACAGTCTAATCCTGGTTTGTATGTGTTTCAATTTCTGTTTTAGAATGTAGAGAAAGAAATCTGTTAGACAGTTTAATCTTGGAAGATATTAGTTTAGGTAGAGAAGCTATGAGGCCAACTATTTAATCTTGTCTCATGGAGAAATAAGGGTAGCAGTAGATAGGTTTATTTTCCTATTTGAAAAAAAATTGATGATGTAAAAGGTTTGCAAGTCTAAATGCACCTTGAAGAAAAAATGCTAGGACAGTAGGATGGGTAGGTAGTTGTTTGGGAGAATTTTTTATGCTGATATGATGTCTTCATGATTTGTTGCAGCTGATCCAAGAGAAGAAAAATATGGTTAAGCACTAGGCATCTGGCCTGCTTCCAAAGATTATTTTCTGAGATTATAGACACCTTCAAGAAGATGCCATCCCCATGTGGAGCCACTGTTAGCCACCTATAATTTTTTGGCATAGAAAACAGGTGCCTAAATATGTTTCTGAGCCTTCAAGAGAGAAATTTTCCTTGAAAATCTATCATTCTTGAAGCCTTTGTGTTTCCTATGTCCATTGAAAAATCTTCACTACTGTTTCCTTAGAAAATCCCTGTCGATTCAGTAAAAAAGAATGCTTTAAAAAGGCCTCCATTTGCCCATTTCAATCCCAAAAAATCCCCATTGTTCATCCCTATTCCCCTCAAAAAATTCATCGAAATTCCCTTCATTAACCCTCTAAATCATCAAATTCCCCTTTTAAAACTTATATTTCATTTATTTGGTTTAAAAATCTCTTTTTCTGCCTACTAGAACCCCTCATTTGGCCTAAAAAAGCACTAAAATTGGCCTAAAATACCCTTTTTAACACTATGATAAGCTAAGCCCCTGAGGGCTTATACATCTCAACCCCCTTTCTTCATAAGCCCTTACCCCCGCAAACGGGTGCTAAAAACCCCAAAAAACCCTTTGAAAAGCATAGAAACTACTTTTTCCGCTCCAATAAAGGATTTAGCCCTTGAGGGCTTATTTACTTCACCCCCTCCCATGAGACCTAAATGTCATGATCAAGCACTCAAAGGCTAATTAAACCACATCAAAACCCTTTTTTCCCTTCATTTCATCATCCCCCTACGTTGTGGTTAGTATTGATGAGAACCATTGATCTACATAGATCAACGGTCCTCGGGCGCCCTTCCATTACATGCCCCTCACTCCATTTGCCAAAACACTACCGCTCCAATTTTAGAGCGTGACCGTTCGTTGTATAGATCCTATGGTCCACCGTGAACCCAATGGCCCACTTCCACCCCGCGCACCTTCCCCCATCACGTTGTCTTTCACAGTGTCAGATCTCCCTGCCGCACATCCAACGGCGGAGGTGCATATCACGTTTTTTTAGTGTCTGAAGGTTAACATTTAGAAATTTTGCGATATGGGTGGTATTTTTTTTCCATGCGTCACACGATGAGTGGAATCATGTGATTTTTGTTAAAACCACTTCCCACCTCTGACCCCGCGCGGAAACCACCCCAGTTTTTCGCTTACCACCTTTCGCGTTGTGTTTCCAAGGTTAATCGTGGCTGCCAATTGCTTTGATCTGATGGTCCAGATCTAACCTCGACCCCTTCCATTTCTCCATTCACCTGACCCCCCGAACAACCTCAACCACCGATCTCCACCGTTAAACCTTTTAATCCAACGGTCTTGATGCATGTTCATCTCCGCTCATTTCCCATTTAACTGTTCCCCGTCAAACGATCATGGTCCTCCATTATTTTGATCTGATGGCTCCGACATAATCCCATCTCCCATTTCATCTAGTCCTCTAAATGGGCCTACCAACGAATCTTGATTGTTGATTACCATAGCCTGATCTAATCGGACAATCCAAAACCTGCCTTGCACCAGACCTTCATCAGGCCGGTTTTTCACCATTATTTCACAATTTCCACAATTTTCTTCGCTGCATCCACCATTCTCCTCACCGCGCCACCATTCCCTCGGCCCTCCAAAGCATCCATCCTCCCTTCCTCATGGATTTATTAATGTGTTTATTGGGTTTTTTGCAAGTTTTAAAGGGGGCATGAATCCACTCTATTTCACAGTCATAGACGGGGATTTTCAGAGCGCAAGAAGATATTTTCAGAGCCAGAGATCACATAAAAGAATTCTTGAGAAAGGTTAAAACATGATTTTCAATAAATCTCGGGTTATAAACTCTTATTTAAGCCCTCCTATGCCATTAAAGCCTGTACATTCACAGAGACAGTCAACAAAAGCCGAAAAGTGTATCAGTGAAAGCTTAAAGGGTTAAACAACATGGTTTTGAAGGCTAAGAGGCCTAATCCATGGTTGCAGACTCAAAGGACACATATGAGGACCATAAAGATGATTAAAAGGCTTAATGAAGCCTAAAACACATGAAAGAAGCCATATATGTGATTTAATGACAGCAAAACATTTTTCTCCAAGAAAGGACTATCTACATGACTTCCTCCATCTTCCATCGAACACCAGAATAGTTACTACACTGACATAGGCCTTACAGAATTTCCAGAACAACAGTTATGGAAGTATGGCAGACTTTCAGACCTTCTAGCCACCTTACTTCTTTCAGAAGGAAAAACAAAGTACCATGCATCCAGAGTACTTCAAGGAACACACCTAAAGTCATGGTCAATCTGACAGATACTTCTAAACCAGCCTAAAGGGTACAAACAGTCAATGCAGACCATTAAGCAAAGTGGGTATGAATACTTCTTCCAATATGTCTTAATCAATCATTTAAAGCTCACATCTACTACTACTATCACTCACTCTCCTATAATAACCCCTATAAATTTCATTGTAAAAGTTGGATGGTTGGGATTCTATTAGTTGTTAGAATTGTTAGTGAGGGGAAGTAGCTAAGTAGTTTGTATTATAGTAGGTTGGGAAGAAAATTCTAGACTATAAAAAGCCATTGAGCTCAAAGTATGTGACTGGTTTTTCACATCAATTGAACAAGAAAATTCATAGGATCCTGGTCTATATTATTGGTGATGTTTTCCTTACTATAACTGTTTCCTTTCATGTTTATCATACTGTCCATTATTCTCAGATAAATAATAGCAAGCATAGATTAGGACATACTGCTGGAAGTACCCGAAGTCTCACTGTAATCTTTATCTTTATGTTTTCTGCTATTTGTGTATCTAAGAGCAAATTCATCATAATTTAACCAGTATAGAAGTTGGCTGGTCCATGCTTACTGATGTATGAATTTGGAGTTTGTTTCCTTAGATGTTCTTGTTTGTTTTCAGCTGAAGGAATTGGGAAACCGGGCATTCAAAGTTAGCCTTGTCCACTAGGGTCCTTTTCCAACAGCTAACCTTTCTAAGATCCCTTTGAGTTAGTGTCAAAAGCATTGAAGGTTAAAAGTATTTCTTTGATCTTAGGCCTTACTCTGTGTTTAATCTTAAATGTTTTCTACTGTCTGAAAGTGGTTATGAGGACTGCTGGATTGTTTTCCTTAAGGGTATGCTGAAAGCAGGTCTAGATTTAAATGACATCTAACCTGATCTTAAGCTACCCTTTGTGTCTTTATTTGGAGTTTCCTTTGAAGTATGTCAAAAGCAGGATAGGTTCAAAGTCCTTACCTGATCTTAGGCTGCACTTTGGTTTCTTTCTTTCACCCATTCTTAATGTTCCATTCCACCATCTATCTAAAAAGATCCTTTAGTATAGATGAATTTCCCTATGGAAAACCTTGGATAGTTGTTATGCAATTAATCCCCTTTCATGACTCCATAGCCCAATGGATTGGCACTTATCTTGGCCTATCTTCCCATGCTGAAACATACTTCTATTTAGTTCCTTCCTTACTTCCATGACCTTCTCAATTAATGATCTCCAACCAAACAAAAAAACAAATCAAAAACCCCTGTGCTTCATACCTAGCCTAACATCTCAATTTGAGCCTTAAAGATATATCATTCTTTACATTTATAGAGAGATCCCTCTCTGGATCCAGAAGGGCTAGATCCTAGGATCCCAGAGTGGTTTAATGTTGTCTTATCTTTTGGTCTTGCCAATTTGTCCAAAACATAGGAACCATAACATAATGGCGACTCCACTGGTTCCTATGTATGTTCATCTTCGCTCATTTCCCATTCAACGGTTCCCCATCAAATGATCATGGTCGTCCATTATTTTGATCTGATGGCTCCGACATAATCCCATCTCCCATTTCATCTAGTCCTATGAAAGGTCCTACTAACGAATCTTTACCATTGATTACCGTAGCCTGATCTAATCAGACAATCCAAAATCCGCATCGCACCAGACCTTCAACAGGCCGGTTTTTCACCATTCTTTCACAATTTCCATTGCTTTCTTCATTGCATCCACCATTCTCCTTGCTGCACCAACATTCCCTCGGCCCTCCAAAGCATCCATCCTCCCTCCCTCATGGATTTCCTAATGTGTTTATCGGGTTTTTTGCAGGTTTTAAAGGGGGCATGAATCCACTCTGTTTCACAGTCACAGACAGGGATTTTCAGAGTGCGAGAAGATATTTTTAGAGCCAGAGATCGCATAAAATAATTCCTGAGAAAGGTTAAAACATGATTTTCATTAAAGCTCGGGTTATAAACTCTTATTTAAGCCCTCCTGTGCCATTAAAGCTTGTACATTCACAGAGACAGTCAATAGAAGCTGAAAAGTGTATCAGTGAAAGCTTAAAGGGTTAAAAAGCATGGTTTTGAAGGCTAAGAGGCCTAATCCACGGCTGTAGACTCAAAGGACATAGATGAGGACCATAAATATGATTAAAAGGCTTAATGAAGCCTAAAACACATGAAACAAGACATATCTGTGATTTAATGACAACAGAACATTTTTCTCCAAGAAAGGATTATCTACATGACTTCCTCCATCTTCCATCAAACCCCAAAATAGTTACTACACTGACAGAGCCCTTACAGAACTATCAAAAGAAAATTTATGGAAGTATGGGATACCTACAAACCTTCTAGCCACCTTACTTCTTTTAGAAGGCAAAACAAAGTACCATGGAGCCAGAGTACTTCAAAGAACACACCTGAAGTCATGGTCAACCTGACAGAGACTTCTGAACTAGCCTAAAGGGTACAAACAGTCAACGCAGAGCCATTAAGTAGAGTGGGCATGAATACTTCTTCCACTATGTCTTAATGAATCATTTAAAGCTCACATCTACTACTACTATCACTCACTCTCCTATAAGAACCCCCGTAAATTTCATTGTAAAAGTTGGTTGGTTGGGATTCTATTAGTTGTTAGAACTGTTATTGAGGGGAAGTAGCTGAGTAGTTTGTATTATAGTGGGCTGGGAAGAAAATTTTGGACTGTAAAAATCCATTGAGATCAAAGTTGTGGCTGGTTTTTCACATCAATTGAACAAGCAGATTCACAGGATCCTGGTCTATATTATTGGTGATGTTTTCCTTACTATAACTATTTCCTTTCATGTTTATCATACTGTCCATTATTATCAGATAAATAACAGTAAGCATAGATTAGGGCATACTGCTGGAAGTACCCTAAGTCTCACTGTAATCTTTATCTTTATGTTTTCTGCTATTTCTGTATCTAAGAGCAAATTCATCATAATTTAACCAGTATAGAAGTTGGTTGGTCCATTCTTACTGATGTATGAATTTGGAGTTTGTTTCATTAGATGTTCTTGTTTGGTTTTAGCTGAAAGAATTGGGAAACTAGGGATTCAGAGTTAGCCCTGTCCACTAGGGTCCTTTTCCAACAGCTAACCTTTCTAAGATCCCTTTGAGTTAGTGTCAAAAGCATTGAAGGTTAAAATTCTTTCTTTGATCTTAGGCCTTACTCTGTGTTTAATATTAAATGTTTTCTACTGTCTGAAAGTGGTTATGAGGACTGCTGGATTGTTTTCGTTAAGAGTATGTGGAAAGCGGGTCTAGATTTAAATGACATCTGACTTGATCTTGAGCTACCCTTTGTGTCTTTATTGGGAGTTTCCTTTGAAGTATGTCAAAAGCAGGATAGGTTCAAAGTCCTTACCTGATCTTGGGCTGCACTTTGGTTTCTTTCTTTCGCCCATTCTTAATGTTCCATTCCACCATCTATCTAAAAATATTCTTTAATATAGATGACTTGCCTTATGGAAAACCTTGGATAGTTGTTATGAAAGTAATCCCCTTTCATGACTCCATAGCCCAATGGATTGGCACTTCTCTTGACCTATTTTCCCATGCTGAAACATCCTTCTATTTAGTTCCTTCCTTACTTCCATGACCTTCTCAGTTAATGATCTCCAACCAAACAAACAAACAAATCAAAAACCCCTGTGCTTCATACCTAGCCTAACACCTCAATTTGAGCCTTAAAGATATATCATTCTTTACATCTATAGAGAGATCCCTCTCTGGATCCAAGAGGGCTACATCCTAGGATCCCAAAGTGGTTTGATGTTGTCTTATCTTTTGGTATTTCCAATCTAGCCAAAACATAGGAACCACAACACCCTCTTCTCTGATTACAGTTATATGTGTTTCTTTAGTGTTTTTTGTCCTTGAAGGTGAAATCACTAGAAGTTAAATGAGTTTCTCTCCTTCTATATTTCATTGGAAAAGTTTGCCTTGAATAATCATCTTCTTTAGTTGAATCAATGAATTTATGGTTAGCCCTGTCTATTGATTACCTCTTCATGCTTATGATATTTAAGTCCCTTTCTTGAGAAGTACATATGATAAAGGATCCTTGATTGCTCTTTGTCCTAATTTTCATTCTTACAATTGATGTCCATCTCATTATCCCTAAAAACTTGAAGATCCACTGACCAAGTTACATTTTCCCTACGATGCTTCCCAATCCATTAATGAACTTATCATGAATTCCATTAGACTCCATTTCCTAATGACTTAGAGATTTCCTCATTCTACCTATGCTTCTTGATCATTATACCCAACCAAAACAAACAACAAAACCTCACACTTAATAATTAGCCTAAAATCAACCCTATAAAGCAAACAAGTTCATATCCTTTGAAAACAAAAAGAGAGATCCCTCTCTGAGTCCAGGAAAGCTAGGTCCTAGGGATCCAAAGAATGGTTTCATGTTACCCTGTCATTTGGTCTAACATTCTGGCAATCATGGTGGGACCTTCTGAGTCAATGACAATCTAAGTATACCTTAGGACTTCAAAAACCCGTATAGACTCATTTGACCCTCACTTAAGCTTAAGAATCCAAGCTGTCAGCCATAGAGTAGACTTTAATTTGTTTCACCATCTTAGCTAAATGATGATTCAGGTATAGGACACTCTTACAAACCTTAGGAATATATAAAGAAACTTAGAAACCCCAAAAAACATCCCAAGATTGGTTTTTATTAATTATTGGTGGTGGACCATACTCATTTATCTTCAAAACAACCAAAAATATCCACCTGGCGACTCCACTAGCCTCCAGTAGGCCTATTACTTCACTAGTTCTTTTAGATTCCCTTAGGATTGTACCAAATCAGTCCTAAGAATTTGACAAGCCTAGTCCCATATTTTAGAAGTTTACTAAACACTGTGAGAGGTCAAACTTCTGAAAACAATTCTAAACTTTCAGCCTCTCCAAATTTTGAGTTTGAAATTTGGCTTCACATAGGATCAATACAGGATCTCAACCAGACCCTAATCCTCCTACTATAGTTGATAACCCAGAAAATATTTTATGGAAAACTTCTAAAGCTGGAAATTTAAATACTGATAGGACTATCCAAAGAACAAGATCTGTCCCTGAACACCTTGCAGTGTTGAAAGATCCTCACTTTGACTTGTGCCATTCAAAAAACCTATTTAGAACCAAGTCACATAGTGATATTGACCAGAATGATTTTGAACCCATAGATTTGTAGCAAAGTTCTAGTAGATAAATCTCTCCTTCCACTCCTCATGATTTTTAGCTTCTCCATCACTTTAGCTCCTTCTATAACAAATATGCTCATAATCAGTTTGTTGGTCCAAGTACTTCCACCACACCCATCCATATTTCCATTGTTCAAAACACTCCATTTCATCCCACTTTCCCTTCCACAAATACACCTATTGTAAATCTTCCATTCACTCCTATCATGGCAACATGGTATGCTCCATTAGTGTTACCACAACCTCTGGTTCCTTTACCAAATGACTATCAATCCAGAATTCCCCATTTCATTGGAACTGAATCTACTACTACCCAACGGCATGTATATAAAATGGATGATGCCTTTGATTACATGGAAATAGAATAAGAGACCATTAAGATGAGAATATTTGCCCTAAGTTTAGGAGGAGAAGCCAAAAAATGGTTTAAAAGCTTAAATCCTAATAGCATAAATGATCTCCCTTATTTATACCAAACATTCATAAAAAAATGGGAAATTAAAAAGAACCCTCTCCAAATCCTTTTAGAATATAGCAAGTTTAAAATAAATGTCGGGGAAAGTGTCCAAGATTATTGCACTAGATTCAATAGTGTTTACAATGCACTTCCCCCAAACATGAAACCTTCACTAGGTTTAGCTTTAGTAAAATTTCTAGAGGGCCTTGACCTAGACATGGCCTATCAGCTAAGAGAAAGAGACCCCTTGACTTTAGAAGATACGTAGAGGGGAGCTATAAGTGTAGAATAAAATATGATTAAGAAAATAGCTAGGTTGAAATCAGAAAAAAGAGTTACATACAAGGATGAAACATTGGCATCAACCTCATCATCTGATGCCAAAATTGATAACTTAGTAAGGGTAATGGAAAGAATGTTGGAAAAGAAAAACTTAACTGATAGAGTACCTCCTAGAGAGAACCATGTAAATCCCCAAAACATAAATAGAAATCCAAATTTCAGAAGAGATCCTATTCAAAATAGACAAAGAGATAATGACCAACAAATTAGGCCTCATTTCCAAGAAAACTATGTAGATGAAGAAGAAAGAGAGACAGAAAGGTTGGAAGAAAATCATGTAAATCTGATAGGATCTGACAGTGAGGGTGATGCTTTTCTCACTAAAGAAGAACAAGGATGCTTCTCCTTAGAACAAACTGAAAAAAACCATGATGATTCTAAAGATTATCAATTGGGGTTTGAAAATGCTATAATGGAGGTCCACGGACAATATGACCTTAGGAGAAAAAAGAACCAAGGGGCCTCCAACAATAATAACACATAAACTGTTGTTAGGAAAACCTCAAAAAATCCTCCTAAAAAGACAATAAACATCTCCAACACTGAGGCTAAGAAAAATGATATGGATAAAGAAAAAATCAGCCAACAAAGTGTTAACCCAAGCTGCCCTAGTACTTCTACTAGTGGCCCTGAGAAATATTTCCAAAATCACAGTCCTAATAAAACTCAGCAAATCAAAATTGCTGAAAAGACTATGTTTGACAAATCAGATGTAAATATGTCAAAAGCACTAGTCCCTTTCAGCCTTGAGGGAGAAATTGCCAAGATAAAAATTAGCATACCCTTAGCTGAACTAGTAACCTAGGATGTATATAAAAATCAAGGTTTGAAAGCTTTGAATATAGGAAACGATAATGATGCTTTAAACTTGATAGATAATAAACTAGAATTGTTGTTTGGTCCTGAAGTAGAAGGAAAATAACAAGAAGGGGTTGTCCCTCCATTATATGTCAGTCTGAATATACATGATAAGATCTTACACAATGCCATGTTAGACTCTGGTGCCTCTCAGAACCTTATTCCAAAAGTGGTGATGAAGAGATTAGGCCTAGAAATTACTAAACCTTGCAAAGACCTATATTCTTTTTATTCAATCAAAGTCAAGTGTTTGGGTCTAATTAAGGATGTATGTGTCAATCTGACACAAATTACTACTAAGGGTCTAGTTATGGACATAGTCATTGCTGACATTCCTCCAAAGTATGGCATGCTTCTATCTAGATCATGGGGACCCAAACTTCAGGGGAGCCTTCAAATGGACATGTCTTATGCAACCATTCCAGTCTTTAACTAGAAAAGAAGGTTATACAAGGAATCTCATATGAAATATATGGTAAGCAACATAGATAGGCCGAGCAACACTCCTGTTTATTCCATCCATTCAAACCTTGATTCATTTATCGTGTACAATGAATATGAAATCAACAAACAAGAAAATGAAAATGAAAAAGAATTGAGCTCATCAAAACATTCAAAATTGTCCTCAAATGAAGAACCCAATAGCTCAAACTTTAGAAGCCTTAAACAACAAAATGAGGATGAGTATGAGATAGAAACACTTTGGAACATGAGCTTTGATGGCTCTTGTGGCAAATTTGGTTCTGGAGTAGGTGTATGGATACACAATACAAACAAAGGACATTCCTACAAACTTGATTTCCGATGCACTAATAACATTGCAGAATATGAAGCTCTCCTCCTTGGCCTACATTTTCTCAAACATTTAGGAGCCAAGAAAATATTAGTCCAAGGAGATTCAGAGCTTATTATTAGACAAATAAAACAGGAGTATTCAGCCAAAACCCCAAGATTAAGATAATATAGGAATGTTGCCCTAGATCTACTGAAAAGTTTTGAAAAATATAAACTCACTTTCATCCCTAGAACTCATAATAACCTTGCAAATGAGCTTGCCTTTTTTGCCATCAATTGCCAAATTCACTATCAAAGTAAAAAATAGACCTATAGTCCCTAACAATGAACACTATTGGAAAGTGTTTGAGGGAGATAAACACATTGATGATTTTCTGCAGTCTAAAAATGATTTTGTTATACCAACCCCTAGTTCAAGCCATAAAGAAGATTGTTTTGATGAAAAACAAGTCCCTAAAACAGAGTTGTCCTCTATTGCTGATATAAACCAATTTGAGCATCTTTATAAGGCAGAATTACTTGACAACCTAGACCAAAAATACCTTGAGGTTTTACAATACAAACATGATTCAATACCAAGGGGCCTTACACCATTAGAGGAGCTTTTTCACTTCAATGATGTAGCTAAAAAATCAAATATGGAGCCTACATAAACTAATGTAGAATAACATAACATAGGTAGCATGAATGAACCCAAAATGATCAAGTTATCTAACACTCTTCCTACTCATATCAAACAGGAATATATTGAACTTTTCAAAGAGTTTGGAGATGTGTTTGCATGGAGATACAAATATCTGAAATCATATGATACCAGCATTATTCAACACAAAATCCCTCTTAAAGAATATTAAACACTTTCAAACAAAAACTAAGAAGGATAAACCCTGTTTTATTACCTTTAGTTGAGAAAGAGATAAAAAATATGTATGATGCTGGGATCATAGTTCCCCTTAGATACTCACAGTGGGTTTCCAGCCTTGTATCTGTCAGGAAGAAGACCGGGGAAATTAGGCTTTGCATTGACTTTAGAAACCTAAACAAAGCCTCCCTAAAAGATAATTATCCCTTGCCTAAGATGGATCACATACTCCAAAAAGTGTTTGGATCTAAGAGAATATCACTCTTGGATGGTTTTTCAGGCTACAACCAAGTGCTAGTACTCCCAGGTGATCAACACAAAACTACTTTCACCACACCTTGGGGTACATGTTAAAATGTCATTTGGTTTGATGAATGTAGGAGCCACATTCTAAAGGGCCATGGAAATATATTTTTAAGAATAAATAGGCTATTTTATAATCATTTACCTTGATGATATCACTGTTTTCTCCAAAACTAAGAAAGAACACTTTGTCCATTTGAAAAGGTTCATCCCCAACCTTGCTGAAATTTTAAGGAATATCACAAACATGCTAAAAAAGGAAACATGAGTTAAATGGACCTTAGAATCCAAACAATAATTTGAACTAGTGAAACAAGCTCTCACTCAAACACCAGTTCATATCAGTCCCGATTTCACCAAATATTTCTACATTTTTTCATTTGCATCTGAGAACACCATTGCTGTAGTTTTGTTGCAAAAGAATAATATAGGGAAAGAACAACCAATATCCTTCTTCAGTAAATCCTTAATAGATGCTCCCCTCAAATATAACATCATGGAGAAACAAGCCTTAGCCTTGATAAAAGCATTGAAAATTTTCTGAGTCTACATTTTGCACTCTCATATCATTGCTTTTGTCCCACATACAATTTTCAAGGACATTCTAAATCAAGAACCTGATGGAAAAAGGGGAAAATGGATTGCTATTACTTTAGAGTATGATTTAGAAATTAGGCCTACCAAGCTAATTAAAGGACAAGGATTAGCAAAACTTATGGCTCAATCAAATTTCCAAGAATTAGATATGAATATGGTTGATGTTTTAGAAGAACAGGAAGAATTCACGGCTACATACATTGAAGAAATATTTCTGAATTCATCTTGGTATGCTGATATCATCTATGTGCTTCTTTATCCCAATACCCCTCCTTGTTTATCATATACTAAAGCTAGATTCTTAAAACATAAAGCTTTAAATTAATGCATTTTAGATGGAGTGTTGTATTGGAAAAATTTTGTTGGCATATTGCTTAAATTTTTGCTTGAGAATGATGCAGGAAAGATCACGCATGAGTTGCATGAGGGAAAGTGTGGAGGAAACCTTTACTAGAAAACCACAGCAAACAAGATTCTTAGAGTTGGATATTATTGGACAACCCTTTTTCCTAATACTCAAAACTAGTCATGACTTGCCATAAGTGCCAAATTTTTTATGGCAAGAGAAAACTCCTACCTTTACCTTTGCATCCCATTAGTATTGAGGTTCCCTTTCAACAATGGGGTTTAGACTTTATTGGAGAAATTCACCCAACCTCATCTGCCC
Organism: Pinus albicaulis; assembly: GCA_034641835.2. Taxonomy (NCBI): domain Eukaryota; kingdom Viridiplantae; phylum Streptophyta; class Pinopsida; order Pinales; family Pinaceae; genus Pinus; species Pinus albicaulis. The sequence goes on along the minus strand of CM076579.1, from coordinate 92,543,503 downwards.
AACATAAGTGGATACTTACTACCACAGATTATTTTACCAAATGGATAGAGGCTATCCCTTCTAGAAATGCTACTGACTCAGTCATTATCAAGTTCCTTGAGACCAACATATTATCTAGATTTGGTTGTCCTAGAAAGATCATTACAGATAATGCTACTGCCTTCAAATCGAAAAGAATGGTTTATTTCTGTTATAAATTTCATATCACATTGGGGCACTCCACAGCTTACTACCCTCAGGAAAATGGACTTGCTGAATCCTCCAATAAAAGCTTGATCAACATTATCAAAAGACTGCTGGAACAAAATCAGAAATCATGGCATAGTAAGCTAGTTCATGCTTTATGGGTTAATAGACTAACCACCAAGAATTCAATCAGTATGTCTCCCTATCAGTTGGTATATGGCATGGATGCAGTCTTCCCAACATCCTTGGGAGTTCCAGTCATGAAACCTCTCCAAGAAGTGCAATCAGAAGAAAATGACATGCAGGGAAGGCTGAATCAAACTATTCATTTACAACAACCAAGAGAGGAGGTTTATAACATAACACAAGCAATACAAGACAACATCAAGAAGATCTTTGACAGAAGGACTAAAGCTAATAATTTCCAAGTTGGAGACACAGTCTTGAAATGGGATTCTAGAAGGGAAGATAGAGGTAAACATGGCAAATTTGAGAATTTGTAGAAAGGGCCTTATATCTTTCACTCAATTAGGGGTCATAATGCTTTCTTTTTACAAGGGCTGAATGGAGAAGAATTACTTGGAGGTCTTGTCAATGGCAAAATGCTCAAACACTATTTCTATCAAGAGTCCTAGCTTCAAATTTTTCATTCATTGTACATAAATATTGCATAATAAAGTCACAAAAAAATACAAAAACAATGAAATAAAGGGAAAAAGAGGGTGGATTGAAAAGAGGTACATCCCCATACCCAAAAAACAATACTTCTAAAAGTGTGCAAGCCTAAATGCAAATATTGATTCAAAAAGAATATATTTTCAGTCATCTAGCCTAATCATGGCTGAGCATGCTCTAAATTTATGTTGATAAGTTAGTAGAAGCAATGATTGTCAAAGTTATTCAAACATAACTTATCAAGAAAGATAGATTAGGGAATATAGGATACTGGTTCCACATGCTCAAAACAGAACCAAAGAGAAAGATGAGGATGCATCTCAAATAATAAATTACAACCATTATCTTTCTATTTTATTTTTATGCAAAATAATGTTTGTGTGCAGCTTGTTCCAATGGCACAACCATGGTAAGTCAGACTGCCTAATCCTGATTTGAACCATTCTTTAAATTTTATGTCAATATTTTAGAGAATCAAGACTACCAAACAACTTAATCTTGGTAGTCAAATAGTCTAGGTAGAGAATAAAAGAGTTCACTGATTTAATCTGAACTCTTGGAAGAAATAAGGATAGAAGTAGATAGTTTATTTCTGTTTTCAAAAATAAAAATGTGAAGATTTTTCAGTTCAAGTGCACTCAAAGAAGAAAAATGTTAGGACAAGTAGGTTGGGTAGGTATAAATTCTATTGAAAGAATCATATGTTGCAGATTATTAAGATTATCACTCCAAAAGAAATATCAAGCCAATGAAAACTAGGAAAAATATGCCAATGGAAAAGACATTGGTCTACAAAAACTCAGAGATTTGATAAACTGAAAGTTCTGGACACCTCCAGAAGGGAGCTGCCCTCCCCAAGTGGAGCCACTGTTAGTCATCAGTAATTTTTTCTACTATCAAAACATGACTAAATTTGAGAAATATTGTGAGTTTTAGAAATCTCACTACCTTCATTATCCAAAGTTAAACTATTTTCACTATGTTTTCCCCTCTCTGCTTCCTAAAAAGTTTACCCCACTGCTACAAAGAAGGACTTAATTATTTGGGCATGTTTGCCTCATTTCACTACGTCACCCTCACTGTCATTCATGGCATTTTCCCCATGAAAATCCCATTTCTTCCTTTCCTAAAAATCCTCATGAAAACTCCTTCATTTATCATTTTTCTTCTAAAAACATTAAAACAATGTAAAATTTTCCTTTTACATTGTTTAAAGCAAGGTTTAAACCTATCAGGTCCTTTTAATTTTAATTAAAAACTGTGTTTTATATCTAAACCCACCCTTTTGATATAATAGGCCTTAAGCCCCTCTCTTTTAAAGCCCCGACTCGCTCGCATTCATAAAACCTCGACCCCCACTTATCCTTAGCCCCCTTCCCCCGTATGGATTATACCTCCACCCTTTTCATTTCATACACCCTTGAACCTTAAAATAAAAGGCCCCCATTAACCTTTGATATATTAAAGAGTGGGCCCGCCTCCCACTAACCCCAGCACCCTTCCCTTAACCTTACAAATTAACACATTTTGTTAATATTTCAAAACCCCAAGCCCGCCCTCCATTATTCTGCCGTACTCTAGCCCGATTACTCTGCACTGTCAATATAAGCTCACCACCCCGATCCTACTGCATCACTCCCCCAACCTTTCCCCGCATATGTTTTAAACCCCGCGCTAAACAACAAAGGTCTTGCCACGTCACTTAAAACCTGGACCCCACCTCCTCACCTGCTTGCCACTCCCCTGAGCCATTCCACACCGTTTATCTCCAAACCCGAGATCCAACGGCCCAAGATGCATATCACAAATAAAGTTACGACAGGGTTAAAATTTTGCAACCCACGCGAAATAGGTGGTTTTACCCCAGCCACGTGGCAAACCCTAATGTATGTCGCATTCGTTTCGCCCAAAACCAGAAACCACCCATTCTATGTGTGATTAACCACTTATGGTTTTTCAAGAACCACCTCCCTCCACGCCATTTTTCAAAAAAATTTCCCGCTCTTATTCCTCCTAGTTCCACCTCTGGAACCTTTCCCCTTGCACCCTCTCGTCCTTTGCATAATGCCTTTTGATAGTCCGAAACCCCGAAAAAAGCAGTAAAACCCTCCCCGCAGGTTTTTAGCTAATTATTTGTGTTTTGTGCAAGTTTAAATGGCAGAGGTGATTAAACTCCACTTCACATGGCCAAATTAAATTGGATTAAAATGTTGGGTGATGATTCAGTGGTTTCATTCAAAGTTAAAGGGACCATAGGCCCTGCATCAAGATCGATCATCGATGAAACATGATCATCGATGGATCAAAAGGAACCCTCCAGCCACGAAGACAACCTCCTCTACACATAGAAAAAAAAAATAGTCAGAGCAACAGCAAAAGGAAGAAAGCATAAATATTAGAGGGCTAGTCCTGATTAGAAGACAAAACAAAAGGGTTAGCAAGTCAAAGCGGAAGATTAAAGAAAAAGCAGATAGATGAAAGTCAAAGATGATAAAGATAAATAAAAAATGATTAAAAGAAAAAAAAAAATCACAAACACATTAAAGATAAAACAAAAGGAAAATTTACCCAAAACAGATTCGAATGACTCAGCCTATGGTAGTTCTCCTTTCAAAAGATATTTGTGCCACCTAGTGCTTTGTTTCCTTCAATAAAGCATTAAGCAGTTATTAGGCTGAGTCAGAGATATTTATATCTGCCAAACAGTTATTGTAAAATTTATGAATAGGCCTTAACGTCAAAAATTTCACCTATTTTTCCTTAGGAGTTAAGATAGAAATTATTATTCAGAGAAATATCTACAGATATTCCTGCCTTGAGCCTTGCATGGTCTTCAAGGTGAGGAATTCATTAACTCTGTAATAAATGACACTCAAACCCTAGCTTAGCTTCAACTCCTCATTTGTAGCATAAATACTGCATCTGAACTCATTATCTTATTGGCATTTGATGACTCTTTGAAGTAATACATAGTCTCTTGGAAGTTGAAAAGAAATTGATGTCTTGGAACTTGTAGATGCCCTAAATTGTTTGTTGATGGAGGAGGCTAGATCACTGGATCCCTGAGCTTGGTTGTTGGTGAATTTCTTTTAATCTGTTATTTTTATTTCCTATTTCATTATGTTACCACTTGTCTATGTTGCAGTAGAATAAAATATTTAGACTAAGAAATGTCTTTTGAAAGCACCTTAGTTTTGTTTATTTTTCACTGCCTTAGTGTTTTCTTCTGCTAGGACATTTTAGAGAATTCTTAATTGCTCTCTAGACCCCCTAAGCTTGTTTATTTCATAAATAGTTGAATACAGTTGTTATCAAGCATGATTTATGCCTAGCCTTGCCTACTTGTTGCCACTAAAACGTTGTTTTTGAAGTCTCTCTCTAAAGTACCATTATTTAAAGTCTGCCAAAGAGGTTTTGTTTTGATCATACCCTTTGTACTTGCTTAAATAATTGTTTTAGAGATCTTCATAACTATAATCAAGGATTTTTAGGAGTTCCATCTTCTCTGATTACAGGTATATGTGTATCTTAAGTGTTTTCTGTCCTTGAAGGTGAAATCACTAGAAGTTAAATGATTTTCTCACCTTCTATATTTCATTGGAAAAGTTTGTCTTGAATTATCATCTATTTTAGTTGAATCAAAGAATTTATGGTTTTCCCTTTCTATTGATTACCTCTTCATGCTTATGATATTTAAGTCCCTTTGTTGATAAGTACATATGATAAAGGATTCTTGATTGCCTTTTGTCCTGCTTTTCATTCTTACGATTGATGTCCATCTCATTACCCCTAAAAACTTGAACATCCATTGACCAATTTAGATTTTCCCTATGATGCTCCCCGATCCATTAATGAAATTCTCATGACTTCCATTAGACTCCATTTTCCAATGACTTAGGGATTTCCTCATTCTACCTATGCTTCTTGATCATTATTCCCAACCAAAACAAACAACAAAACCACACACTTAATAACTAGCCTAAAATCAACCCTATAAAGCAAACAAGTTCATATCCTTTGAAAACAAATAGAGAGATCCCTCTCTGAGTCTAGGAAGGCTAGGTCCTAGGGCTCTAAATACTGGTTTCATGTTACCCTGTCATTTGGTCTACCAATCTGCCAAATCACGAGACTCTAACACTTATGAGCCTCTTTGCTGCTTTCTAAGACCTTTCTTGCATGTCTTGTCATTGGTTTTCTAGCTTGAAACATGAAGCCAACATCATCACCTGTAAATTCTAAATTCTTAGTTTTTTTTTTTCCTTTCTTAAGCTTCCTTCCTCCCTCATCTATGTCTTCATGTTGGAAAATGGGAGTTTCTTCAATATCAATGGCATGCAAGATGTCCTCTAAGTTACCCTTAGCCATTTTTTGGCTCCTTGTAACTCTCTTGCTGCCATGTTTTCTAACTGTTGGCTTCTGTTTCACTGGTGTAGCTTTGGGTGTGTCAATCTTCTGCAAATGCTTTTTCCCTATGCTCACTGGTTCAACTTGCTTTGCCACTGTAGGTGATGAAACAGCTCTAGGTTTGGGAACTCTTTTAAGAGTGAGAGCATCTATTTCAAAACCACTGATGAACAAAAACAATGTCCAATATCTTCCTAATATCTTCAACTCCTCTAACACAAAAAACTTAATCAAACCATGATGAAATAGAGAGTTTTCATTTCCTTCTGTTTCAAATTGAACCTTATCTGACATTTTACCTAAAATTCTGTATAAGTAAAAGGGTAAGTCAAGAGACCGATTACCCACAAAATGTAGCAAAAGCCTAAGGTGGTAGGAGTAGACCATGTGAAACCTCCCTTTATTTGTGAAGTACTTCTGAATTATCATCAGCAGCTTTGAGTAGTTGTGTTTCATGCAGCTCCTTGGGATAGCATTTGTGAGATCAATTTCACCATGTTATGGCTTGATGAATTCTTTGCAGTCCTGCATGGTGAAATTGATGCCTTTAAACCATTGTTTCCATCCTCTAGCGATTCCAGATGCTGATGAGATATTGTCTGGTGTTGTTATGAGATTTAACATTCCCACCTTTGTAGTTGATCCAGTAAAAAATTTTGCAAACTCCTTTGAAACCTGCAAATGGAACCCTTAAAATCTTTGGCAGAATTGCAAACACCCTGTTCTTCTAAATACTTCCAAGGCAGTTGGGTGTTCATTTAAAAAATTCATGTGCATGGGCTCATAACTGAGGCAGTGACCACCTTTGTTAGTCTTCTTTCTTGTAGCCATGGTGAATTTATATCTTTTGAGGCTTGCTTGATTAGTGACACCTGCAACTTTTGAAAATGCCAGCAACTAGCTTGGCTCGATCAAGAAGCTCTCCATAAACTCAATAACATGCAAGGATAAAGTAGAGAATGAAAAAAGGACTCAATTGGGTATTTTTTTATGGTTTCGATGATAGCTCATGCCCTTGTCATGACTCATGCATGCTAAAAACGGTAATGATGTCCTCAGGCATGACCTTGTACCTTTGAAATAACCCTAACTGAATCGAATGACATCCACCCTATCTCCTCTAATTATGAACTGACTCCTTGCACCAGATTTGAAAAGACAGACAAAAAATATGTTTTTCGTAACGTGACTAGTTCATTTTCTGACAGTTTCGCTACTAAACTATTAGGCACTTTCGTAGCGAAAACTGTTATTTTATAGTGTAAAATGCTACGAAAAAAGGAAAAACTGGCTAAGGTGTCCTTTTTTCAAATTTAAGTGCTTGGGAATGAAATATGACAGTAAATGATGATTTATGGGACATTATGTGACCTATATGGAGGTGGGCTTGAACTTTAGGATAGGTTAAAGATGAAAAAAATTTAAATTTTCCTATACCAACTTGTGACAAATGAACTCTATGACCATGTCAAATAATGTTTCACTTTTTCTGAGTGATAACAATACCTGTCTACACCAAGTTAGTTATCCAGAGGATAAGGTATGTGTTTCTCTGAATCTAAGGGATCATGGTGATCACACCACACACCATAACTGTTTGAATCACTGCACATCAATGCTGCCAGAAATTCCAACCAATCAACAACACAGTTTGCGATGGTGACTGAAAGTCATAAAAACACTTTCCATGAGCCATTTGGAACTCCCATATGGAAAATTCAACCAACTAATGGTGGTTATGGTGTGTCACATGGTGCACATCATTATCATGAATATTTTTAATAATGGAGGGTAGTTTTCATGGGGTGGTGAACCAAGATTTAGTTTTAAAACCACCTAAAAAATATGAATGTTGTCATTTCAAGTTTGACCTACTAGATTCAAATTTTTTGAGAGTTATAGTTGGATAAGAAGTCTGGATTTTAGACAATATTCTAGAGAATAATATAGGCCACAACTATAAGGTAAAATCTTCCTATTCTACCACCTATCATTTGCAGGAGACATAGTCATTTATTTTTCTGAAGATGACTAAATCAAGTGGTAAGATAAATCGAATAGAGCCACAGGGTGCAAATTTGGTTGATGTTAATCCAAGGGTAAGAAATCTGTTTAAGCAGTCAATATGGTATCCTCTTTGTACCAAGTTGAGAAGCTCACATTTAGGGGTTTCTCAAGAGTTTTCTAACTATTTTAATGGACATGAGGCTACAGCTTATGGCCTCACTTTGTAGGTTTCTGAAGACTCCATTGCTGAAGCCTTTAACCTTCGCCAAGAAGGAGAAAGGTGGTTCAAGGGACAAGTTATCATAGGAGGTGATCTCAACAGCTTCCTTAAGGATGTTCACAGAGATCCAAACTGGGAAAAAGGCATCCGAAGAAGATACCTTAAGAATGAATGGGAAAAATCTATCAAGCTTATCAAGATATACCTCACATGTGAAAGGAGGTATAAAGTGGCATTTCTCTATCACATGAGGTTTATTTTTCATATTGAAAGGATGAAGACATTGAATCTACCATTTTTCTTGTTGAAAATCATGACCAAGATGTCAGCAAGGGTTCAGACCCATAGTGATGTTTCTGAGTACAGATTGTACCATAAATATTTGATAAAATTTTTGGTTGAAGAAGAGTTGAGGATGAGAAACTAGACCTAGGAAAATTTTCTATTCTATAGGGCAGGCCAACCTGCACCTACACCTCCAGTTCCATAGTCAAACCATCATCCTGCAAACAGAATAAAAAAAAAGAAAGGCCCAACAAGAAAACATTCATAAGAAGGGAAAGGGAAAGAAAGAGAATGTTTCTGTAGGCAAAGTTGAAAGAAAGGTGGAAAAAGGAGAGAGCTCCTCAGCAAGCAAGCCCAAGTCCATGAAGATAGTACCCCATGTTACTTTATTTCCAAATGTATACACTAGTACAGAAGAGGAAGTTCTGCCATAGTAGATAAATCAGAAGCACAGGTGCTACCAAAAATTTAAGAAGCACCTATTCAGAAAAAGTTGCAGAAGGAGTATCAGACTACACCATCAGATGAAGAACTCCTTAAATATGTTGGATATGAAATCAACAACAAGAAGCATAAGGAAGAAGCTAAACCTATTTCTAGCACTAGAAAAATACATACAATAGAAAGAAATAAGTTTAGGCTTAACTCCAAGGCTCTTCCTAAGCCAAGCCTAATGACATAAGTCATTGATGTTGAAGGGAAACCTGAAAGTTAAAAGACAGATAAAACAGAAAAATCCATGAATAAAAGCAAGAACCCAACCCCTTCAGAACAACACTGAGAGCCCTCAAAAAGAAAAAAAGCTCAAAGGGGTTATAAGGAGGAAAAATACCTTATCAAGCAGACAACTACTAGAGCAACCAGATCCAAAACATCAGCTGCTAACAACATAACTGAATTAGATAAACTAGTTGAAGCTGCATCACACTTAGAGGAAAGGTAAAGAGGTTTTTGGTACTAATCCCTTTTTTCTAATCAATTATAAATTTTGAACACGATCCTTCAATATTTTTCTATCTGTTTTGAAAAAGAAACAACATGCTACCGAAATTTCCAGTAGCATTCTATATTTTGCGTAGTTACGGGTTTTTACCATAATTTCTGACACCACCTATTTTAATTGAATTTTGACACCTGTCAGCAAGTTTTTTCGAGCCAGTTAATGATGGATAAGAACCCATAACCAAATGGATAGTACAAGTGATGGTGAGAGGTGGTTATGAGGTTGTTGGAGGTCTTATTAAGTGAATCTACATGGTTATTAAAGACCCAAGACACAAGGATAAAATTCAGCAGAAAAAGGGGCAGCACGACAATACACTCAGTATTCCAACCAATAATTCTTCTCTTCTTCTTTCTCCATCTTTCCTTTCTATTAGATTTCTAGGATATAAGGATGTAAGCACCATTAGAAAAACCAATGTAGTGATCCAAAGACATCTACAAACCAAGTGGAATACAAGGTAAGAAAAGGAAACATGTCCGCAAGGTAAAAAATCACATCAAAAATCAACTCAAAGCACAATAATGTACAAATTATCACACTTAATATTAATCGTAATATTTCTTCAGATAGAGCCCATTTTAGGGATCAACCAAAGGATTTCCTTCATAATCATCTAGCTCATAGGCTCAACATTCCAAAGCACGTTGAATAATATAGGGCCCATGCCACATAGGCTCGAGCTTTCCAACTCCCAATTTGTCATGGGCCTGGTCATACAGCAGGACCAATTCACCTTTAGAGAAAACACGAGGTCTAATAGATTTGTCATACTGCACCTTAACTCATCATTTTTGTGCTTCAATAACTAAAGCAGAAATCCTTCTGGTCTCATTGAGATGCTCGAGGTAAAATAGACGTTCCTCTTCTAGTGAAGTACCAGGAAGGATTTCGATAGCCAGCTTTAGGGAAGGAATCTCACACTTGATCAGGAGTATGGCCTCTAGACTGTACACAAATTGGAATGATGTGAATTGAGTGGCAGTCTTAGCGAAGGTTTGGTATGCCCACAGAGCGAAGAAAATCATTAGGTGCCAATCTCGCTTGTGCTTACGAATGGTATGTTGGAGCATGGTCACCAAGACTTTGTTGATAACTTCAACTTGGCCATTTGTCTATGGATAGTAAGGGGTGGAGTTATCATGATGTAATCCCAACTAAGAAAAGAGTTATTTCATGGTATGATTATTACAATGAGTGCCATGATTAGTTACAATCACTTTTGGGACAGCAAACCAAGCTATGACATGATTGAATAAGAGTTGTGCCATAGTGAGACCTTCATTATCATATGTAGGCATCACCTCAGCCCATTTGGTGAAATAGTCAATGGAAACGATGATATAGCCATGCACCCCCGCCGAGTGAGGGTTACATGTAATAAAATCAATGCCCCATTTTGCAAAAGGACTGACAGTCACAACTGGGTGCAAGGGTGAGTGTGGGGCACGTTCTTTTTGGGAGTAAATCTTGCAATCATGGCATTTTCTGACTGTGATGATGCAGTCTCTAAAAATAGACGGCCATAAATAACATGCATAAAGGATATTTGGAGCGGTGGTGTATCCAGACATGTCACCACCACAAGCCTTGGAGTGATAGTCATTCAGAGCTTCTCATATTCCTCGAGAGTCAGACAATGGCAAAGGATAGAGTCAACACCAGTACGATAGAGGGTGTCCCCAACGATGCTATATGGTTGGGATTGGTAGTGAATCCATCTTTGCTTAGAGTGCGATATCTCTGGCCGATAATTTTGGGTTTGGAGATATATGATGATGCCCCCATACCATGTATCATGAGTGCTAATGAGAAAGAGAGTCTCATTGGGGATGGAATCATCGATAGGAGTGGGATCATCTGTAGTAGGAAGATCACCGATCAACTCGGGAAAGATCGGCGATTTCTTCAACTTAGCAGCAGTGAATTCTAAGTCAAACTCTTGTAGGATAATGATCCATTTTGAGTATTTTCCCCCAATAACTTGTGAGAATGTAAGTCATGGGGTTACAATCAGAAATCACTAGGTTTTTTCACAGCAGAATGTAGTGACAGAAATGTTGAACGAAATGAGCAACAACCAATGTAATTTTTACTATATGAGCATACCAAGTCTCAGTATAGAAGAGATTACGACTCAAGTAGCATACTACATGTTCCTGACCATCGTCATCATCTTAAACGAACACCATGCCAATAGTGTTGTCGGTAGCACCAAATACAAGCAATAATCGATTTTATAATTGGGAGGATGCAGTAACTGAGCTATGATGAGGGCTCTCTTTATTGCATCGAAAGAGCTCTAAGAAATTTCATCCCATAAGAACGTGATTCCATTTTTAAATAAGCACGTAAAGCCTTTGGATTAGCGTAAATTAGTATGAATCGACGAAGGAAATTAGCTTTCCCCTGCAAACTTTGCAGTTGATGAATTGAAGAAGGAGGAGGAAATTTGGTGATTGCCTCGAATTTCAAAGGATCGATGCGGATGCCTTCTTTAGACACCACGAAGCCTAGGAGACATCTGCATTCTACGCAGAAGACACGCTTATGAGGATTTAACTTGATATTATAGCGTCAACAGTGTAGGAAGATAACTCTAAGGTGCTTTGGATGATATCGACGTTCCGTGGAATGAGAAGGAAGGTCATCAAGATATGTCTAAACTATGTGCTTCATGTCATCAAATGCATAAGACATAGCTCACTAGAAGGTTTCTCCAGAATTCTTCAGGTCAAAAGGGAGCTTATTATAGGTGAATGTCCCCCATGGACAGATAAAAGTGGTTTTGTGCTGATCAGCAGGAGTGATGTTAATTTGGTTGTAGCCAGAGAAACCATCCATGAAGGAAAATATCTCACTCTCAACATATTCATCAATGATCTAATTGATAAACAGAGTGGGTTAATTATCCTTAGGAAAAGGTCGATTGATATCACGGTAATCAACACAAACCCTAATGGTCCCTTGCTTCTTATTTATAGTAACAATATTGGATACCCAATATCTCAAGGGTATGAGGTAGATAAAACCAGCTTTAAGAAGTTTTTCAACTTCACCCTTTATAGCGGCAGCCTTTCTCGGATGCACAAGATGAAGTCGTTGGAAAATAGAATTTGACTCCAAATAAGTGGGAATTTCATGCACCATGATACTCAGATCAATGTGATACATTTCTTACCAGCTTTAAGAAGCTTTTCAACTTCACCCTTTATAGCGGCAGCCTTTCTCGGATGCACAAGACGAAGTCGTTGGAAAACGAAATTTGACTCCAGATAAGTGGGAGTTTAATGCACCATGATACTCAGATCAATGTGATACATTTCTTCATAGGACCACGTGAAGAGATCACAGAACTCTTGAAAAATTTCCTTGTAGATCTTGATCTCATTGGGAGAACAAGACACACCGATATGCACATTGTCGACAATCCTTGGTTTAACAGAGATGTCGATTGGATTGGTCGGAATGATATTTCCCATGTTTCCCTCAGACATCACTTCATGAATCAAATCCAGATTCTGAAGTGGGTCAGTCAGTACTGGAAAAAATGGGATCCTAGATAGGCGTGGATGTCACCTGGTATTGTGAGAAATGAGGAATGATGATGTCCATCATCCCATGTAGTTTCTTCGAGAGAAATGACCTCCACGATACTCTCATCAGTGGGGAATATCTCATTCAAGGGATCATCAAAGTCCCAAGAATGAAATGTGGGAGACAGCACATAAGTGTCTAGGGATGAAACTAAATGAGTATTGGTCTCGGATGCAGCCTCGAAAGTTGTGAGGATATCTTCATACATCTTCTCAGCTAGCATAAGAGGCATAGCGTCACCAAAACTCTCAATCTGGTCAGGATTGGGAAAAATCCATGGATCGTGACCAGACTAAATCATATAAACGGAGAGAACATTTGGAGGCAGAAGCAGAAAAACTCCCATAAGAGATGAGTCTTTGAAAAGACCTAGCCCAATGTTCTCATAAGGAGTAGTGGCCTTCCAAAAATATGGAATGTTGCCTGCTGAAGACTCAGAGGGGAGGAAATCCAACTGATCCACAGTCACTATATTCCCTTTATGAGGGAAACGAAGGAGACGAAAGAGGCTGGAGACCAAACAAACCATAGCATTTGTATAACTATGTCCAAGAAGGGGATTATAGTTCAAGTTGGCATCTACCACCTCAAATTCCATGTTCACAGTTTTCCCCTCCAACAGGATGGGTAATGCCTTCAGAATGTCATATGGTTGAGAATCTTGACCATCGAAAGCTTATAAGGTATTTGGGGACTGACTCAATGGGGGAGAGTCGATGGCTTTCCAGCATGCGACAGACATGATGAAGGTTGAAGCGTCTTCATCAACGACAGTCCAATGAATATTTTTTCCCATGATGGTAACTTAACTCAGAAAAGCTACTTGATATGAGAGGCAAGGAATAAAATTCTTGAGGTCGAATATAATCATATTATAATCTGAAGGATCAATCCCTCCAATGGTAGTGATTAGTGCCTTCCATTGTGATGGGCATAACTGAAGGACCTCCAAAGCCGACATCACCAAAGCCGCCTGAGCCAGATCTTCTACAATAGTGTAGTGATGTGCTCCTCTCGCATTAGGATTGTAAGACAATTTATCAAGAACATCTTTTAGGGGTGGTCGAATGATTGAGTCGTTACTCGGTCTCTCGATCTGGAGTGGACCAGAGGTAGGAGGCGTGAAACAGTAAGAGTGATCTGAGACTTCAGGATCCACATGAGCCTTGGATGGATTGGGATACACTTTCGTTCTCGTGGTGATGGAAACATATTTCATTCTAGCCATGAACACCTGAGATCTACCAAATGATTTAGCCTGTTCTACCATCTGCATATGCTAGGATTGGAACGATTCTTTCAAAAATGTCGAAGTCTCGGGTTTTTCCTTTAGAAGACGAGAAAATTCGGTATGCCAAGGACAATCCTTGGTGTAATGATCTTCATCACATATTATACAAGGATATTTGGGATTATTTGATGAATAATTGCCAACAAAAACCGTCTTTGAATATTTCTTAGGGTTCTTAGACTTAGACTTGTTTTTACCCTTGTTCTTACCCTTAAAGGATTTTTTTGCTACGGTAAAATGGACAACATTTACCTCTGAGGCTTTACCAAGATTCTTCTGATCCTAAGAAGGAGGGGGCGCAACGGAAACCTTGAATTTGGACTTCGAGGAAGCCTTAGGTGCACTACTATCAGTATGAGCCACTGTCCCAATAACACCATCCACCATAGGCGTAACATGAGATTGAGATGATGAAGGATTAGTCAAAGGATGCACTGCATCAAGTAACAACTTGTATAGAGTCCTGGATTGGGAATAAACCAAGTCAAGGTATTGAGCTCTAGTGATGAGCTCCTCTTCCATGACACACCCTCCCATTGCAAGATATTTTGCAATTTTGGGAATGAATTATTTTGTGAACCATTCGGTCAACAACTGATCTAGGATCTCAAATTTTATAAGGTGATGGCGACGTCGTCATTCATGGATGTGATTCAAGATATACATAGCAGCTGACTACTTCAAAAAAGTGATAAAATTGGTGTTGGTTTCATACTGGACATGCAACTGGAAATGAGTGAGGAAGACCATAGCAAAGGAATTGAAATCAAAGAAAATTCCTCGAGGGAGCTCAACGTACCATTTGGTCATAGCACCGGTCAAAGTGAACTGGAAAAGACAAATACGAATAGAATAATCAACCAAAGAATTACAGGAACACCACAAAAGGTATGTCATAACATGGGTTTGAGGGTCTTCCCCATATTTTCCTTAGAACTTTGGACAATCTCCTGGAATCTTCGTTGGAATCAGTGGCTAATGTAGTTGATGTTGGATGGGGTCATTTGTGAGATTTGACACATCTGGTGATTCCAACGTATCCAAGAACGATAAAGGAGGATGATGAGGTGAGAAAGGTCAAGGGTTCCAACTTGATTGATAAGGATTCTGGCCCCAATAGGGTGGATTCTGACCCATATTTCCCCCATGGCTGGTATGGACCTTGTTGCATACATTGTTGATAGGGATGTGCCTGGGGTTGTTGATATGGCCCTGATGGGGACTAAGGCTGTGGACCTTGCTCGACATGGGGTCCAGGAGAAGGTCCATGTTGAACATAAGATCTAGTTTGTGGCCCCTGCTAAGAGTAGGGTCCAGCCTGCAATCCCTGTTGAACATGCGGTCTAGCCTATGGTCCTTGTTGAACATGAGGTCCAAACCGTGGTCCTTATTGAACATAGGGTCCCGCCCAAGGTCCTGGCTGAGCCTGATGGTAATGAGGGATTTACTGATATGAAACACTAGGTTGAGGCCTAGTCTGGGGTTGCTAGTACTAACCTTGAGGAAAAGGCTGGTACTGAGTACGAGCCTGATGAGGGAAAGAACCAGGCTGACCCAAAAGGAGATTCAGACCAGCTTCAATGTAAAAACTAAACTGAGGACTGGTCACAACAACATTAATTGAAGTCTGGGGCTGTTGGATGTACTGTTCATATTATACATTTGGCCTTTGAACATAAGGAATGTTAGGTTGTTGAACATACAAATATACTAGGTTCGGTTGCGGAAAAGACTGTTGAACCTGGGAATATTGAACATGAGGCTGAATTTCCCTAGGAATAGACCTACAAATTGGCTGCGCCCACCCAAAATGGGAGCTACATAGAAATGGTTAGACTGCCCCCCAGGCACGGGCGAAACCATTGATTGCCCACTCAATGGTGGGAGTGCAGTAATCATAGATAGCGAAAAGGGGATAGAGGATCCAAACAACACGGTCATTTGACCAATGGTTACCATCGGTTGAACAAAAGGTTAAGACACCACAACCACATTCAAAACAAATGGGCCGGAAGATGAAGAAATACTCGTTGACCAAATGGGATCCAGAAATAAGGGTGTATCACCAGAAGCTCCAGAAATGAAGTTTCCCAAAGAGGTATGATTGTGTGGGAGCATAGACGCAACAAAACTAGATGATATTTCAGTTCCACTACCCGAATCATGAGGCATGGATTCGAAAAACTCTCCCTCGAAGGGGAAAACTGACGAATAGGCTTCCAGGATATATGAGCTAGAGGTTTCCTAAAGAGTGTTTTGAGGAGCACTGGTGAACGTAATGTCATTAGAATTTGACACCATTTTGTTCAGAAACAACCGACAAACGGTAGAGCGATATGCTACTAGAGAAGCTCGAAAAATGGATTCTAGGCTGATCAAAAGCGTCGTAAGGTTTCTCAAGAGAGACTACAATTAGATCAAAGAGCGGATTCAAAGGAAAGACCGAGAACTGTGCAGCTTGTTCGGGGCTTTTCGCTTAATATTCTTCCGATGTGGTCCAAGGAGAATCATCAGGAGGTGCTCGAGACGATATGGGTTGAGCACTCATGACAATTCCAATCTCTTTACCTTGTGACAATGCCATGATGACCTTCAAGAAGAAGATCAAACAGGAAAGAGGTGAACAAAATCACAACTTACCAAGAAATAAAAGCTAGAGAACTATACGGGTGAGATGTTTTCATGGGAAGTTACTTTTAGAATTAACAAAAATAAATAAATAAAAAGGGATGTGCTAGGCATAAAGGTTTACCAAGTATCTGTGAACTCTAATATACACCTTGGTGATCAAATGAAAGAGAAATGATCAAAGACTTAATGTATGACAACAAGTCTCCCAGAATGAGGTGTTCGGTGTATCACATCTACAAGGAGGCCGACTCAGTTACCTATGGCAGGCTTGCAACCTAGTGGTTTCGACCAAAATATACGTGACGATACGTGGGAGTCCAATCTATAGTAGTGTTCTCTAATGCATAACCGTTCGATGAGAGCATCCCAAATATACTTATCATACATGAATATACTTCCATACATGGGATGGGATATCACCCCCTTGTTGTAACATAGACAGATCCTACGCTTAATGACGTTAGAACACATCTCTAGCCTAGTCCACTAAATATTCTCGTTAATTCCAATTCTCATTAAGGTAAATTGGGTTCATTTTAATTTGATCTTGATTAAAGTTTCAGTTTCAAGGCTCAAAATGAATGTTACCTTAATCCTTATGATGTAGACTAAATGTAGGAAATAAGCTTTCGATTTTGATGAAATCTAAACTACTTAGGGAAGAGATACAAACAATAATGCACTCAATGCAGCAATGAAAATGACCCCAAACTAGTTCAAATTTACGAAAATACAATGCTTTTCAAATGAATTCACTTTCCCAATGAATGCAACTTAATTGAAAATGAAAATTCCTTTCCTTTCACTAATATGAAAAAAAATAATTTTTGTTTTTTTTTTTCACTTTGAAATGAAAGAAAAACAAATGAAAGAAGGAAGAAATGAAAAATCTCCTTACTTTTCCTTCAATCGAACCAAACTAAAATCGCTTTAAAAACTGCATAAATGAAATGTTTTTCACTTTTCTTAAAAAAACAAGGATAATCTAAATGAAAAATGAAAAATAAAATCACTTCCAATTTCTTTTGAATTTAGACAAAACACACACTTCTAGACTTGCATGTCAAAAAAACTGTAATCTCGTGCTTGACATTGAACCGAAGGGAAACAATCAGAAATGTAGAGATGAACAAAGCATACACCAAATCTATTTGAAACAAGACAAGAAAAAAATGTGAAAAAGAGTGTTTGAAATGGAAAAAAGTTCCCAAAATTATAACAACTGAAAGAGACGAAACAAACTCACTCAGAGGAGATAGGTAAGTCAAACACACAGCAAGCAGATCACTAAGATCTCACAAACTCCTTCAAGGGCCAGGACACACTGCATGATCAGGAGGGAAACTCAAATTTTTCAAAGGCTGAGATCAACTCTTCTGTACTGAGCAGAAGTGTTTTGAAAGTCCAATCAGCGTGACTATAATATATAGTGTTGGGAATCATGATTTTCATTAGACCAAAACCTGCAGGGGTTATTCAAAGATTGCATCACCAAAGATAAGGATCCACGAGAGGTACTTAGTCCATGTCGTAAAACACATGGGAAGTGTTGGTTTATCCAATGTCCAACAATATCCCCCCCAACGCGAGCTAGGTGTGTATCGAACTCGTGACCTACACTCTGATACCACTTGTTGGGAATCACGATTGCCATTATACCAAAACCCGTAGGTGTTAGTCAATGATCGCATCGCCAAAGATAAGGATCCACAAGAGGCAATTAGTCCATGTCGTGAAACACATGGGAAGTGTTGGTTTATCCAATGTCAAACATATAGAACAACACTGTGAGCGCTACTGTGAGGACAGAAAAGGTGTTGGTCTCTAAAAAAAGGAAAAAACAAAAAGAGTCTCACAGACACAACATACCTGATACAATGAAGTGAAAAACAACCTTTACACAAGTTGAGAGAGACCTAAGTAGATTTAAATTTCATAAATTGGAGAAACTGATCCAATATCAATTTGGGGAAGGAGGACTTAAAAGGCTAAAGCTCCCTAGTGGAGTCGCCAGTTCTCTTGTCAAGATAAATCCCCTCTCCGGAAAGAGGAGATCTCTCTATCCCTAGAGTGGGTCTAGAAACACAATATTCTTTCTAAGATAATATTTATTAACAAATTCTTACAATGCAAAGAGGTAATAGAAATAAATACCTTTTTCCAATCACTATCCTTGGATCAGTTAATGGTGACCTCGATCCTTGGATACATTTATATTCAATTAACCATATTACTTAAATTTTCTATGTGGATAACAATGATTTTCACTAACTAATATTACTCCATAACTTTTTATATACCAAATTAAAAAAACAATGTGATAAAACCATATATATAAATGAAGATACCAATTGGGAAATAATATATTCAACATTATTAATTCTTCATATTCACATTAAAAGTAATAACATATAGCTATACTTGTTTGATATCTTAATATTTGGTATCCTTTAAATTTTTTTATCCCTGTTTATATTAGTTTATTTTAAATTTTAGTTAATATTTTATTAATGAATTGACCATATATATACTCATAAAATATTGAATTAATTGTCTGCCTATATTATTTTTATTATATAGCATTATCATATATTAAAATTAAGTTTTAATTGTGTATGTAAATTGAAATAAAATTTAATCTATAAAGGATTATTTTATAATACAAATATAGATTGCTAGTTTTTTTTTAAAATAATGATTCACACCCAATAGGTCTTATATCCATATTTTAGGTGATATCAAGCATGCTAGTAATGGAAATACATATTAAAGTAAATGGTCACAATTTGACCCTATAAAATTGTTTAAGTAGCAAGATGTCATCGCTGTGCCCTTCGAATTATTTTCAATTTAACTATGCCCTTGATGTGCAGCTAAATAGACATTTCCCATTTAATGTTACAATGATATTTGGACTTTAGCATTATAATCAATTTTTAACAATAAAACCCTTTTTGGTTACCTATGTTTTAACTCGGTGGGAAATCCAAAGTAATGTATACAAAATATACATGTTTGTAGTAATGGACATTTAAATCTCATAGTTTTTTCTTACTCAATATTTCGACTCAAAGTTAATCTTTCTTTTGAGAGGAAGGAAAAAACCATTCATTGACTTAATTTAATTCTTGTGTGACAATTAGATCCCCAAAAATATTTCAATTGAAGTGATATCTCACCAGAATTTTTGGTAGAAGGTTGAAATAATACAAAATAATTTTTGACAGAAACACAAGGAATAGAGGGAGAGACTCCATACGCTCTTACGCTGGTCAAAATAGATATCATTCTGTGTGAATTGAGAAGCATTATAGCGTGTTTTTAGGTATTTAATATGCACATGGGTAAAAGAAAACTAAACATTATTTAAAATAATAAATACTATCAATTTCACCTGGAGGTGCAAGGGAATGTCGAAAGGAAGAGCCGTGAATCTCGTTGTGGTACATGTAGGGGCCATATAAAATCCCTTTACTCGCAACGGAATAATTTTTTGGAGTTTTATTAAACATACATACACGTGCAATCAACAATGATCACTTTATTGGGACTTTAAACAAATCGCAAATACTCCCAAACAACATGCCTACAGGTGGAACTGTGGTTCTACAGTCCCACAATACGGTGACCAATCACAACGCATCGCATATTGGAAAAATTAAAAAATAACATTAAAAAAAGACATATAATCCCACCAATGCGAAGTTGCGACGATGATGTCACATCGCAACATAGGAACTTTTATAACTTATCGCATTTCGCTTGCCCGCAAGTTTAACTCTTATATCGATAATGGTTAAACCATAAATCATGCAATGTGTGATAAGCACTAATGCGGTATGTCAACATGTGGCCCTTCTCTTTATCGCATCACAAGAAATATAGCTTATGCAGCCAAGCCTTAATGTTATCCGGTGAAATCTGCGATGTGTGAACTTGCGATTTTTCGTCCACCATTGATCTGTGGCCAGATCTAACGGTCAACACTGCTCGCTTTCCATTGCATCACAAGTTATATCATTTACCTTGCAATGTGATCTCTGTCATTTAATCTAAAATATTCAATTGTGTGATTCGATCATCGCCATCCAATTGGCTCCTGTTGTAACATTATTTGATTTTGATAAGTTAGAATGGTAGTTTAAAAATAAAAAATTAAATCGTAAGTTAGAACATGGATGAAAAAGAATTTTTTTTTAAAAATGTTAGGAAAAATATATTTTATTACATCCATGTTGAAAAAATGATAGATTAGTTTGCTATAAATAAAGGAATCAAAAGAAAAAATGTTAGGGAAGCATGAAATTAAAAAAATGCTAATGCTTTAGTGTTTAAAATGAAAAATGGTTGCCTGTTTAAATGCGCCAGATTTTCAAAATGTAAAGTTTTAATTTATGTACGTTAAAACCTTTGAAAAAGGGTTTGATGCTAATTTATTAAATCAATATATATATATATATATATATATATATATATATATATATATATATATATATATATATATATATATATATATATATATATGCACATATTATTTTATTATAATGTCGCTAAATGACAAAGAGGTTAAATCATCGGAGATAAAGCGCTGGTATGTTTTTACGGTAGATTTGGAGGTCTCCTGAGATCCACAGCGCAGATAAACTTCGCACCGCCCCCCCTGACAATTTCTTGTTAATGGGGGGGTCCAAAATCTGGTATTAATGGCCGCCCTTTTCCGCTACATGGCAGCACAGTATCACTTCGCACCCCCTCTGTCTTAAACCATAAACAAGGAGGTAACACCCCCCCCTCTGGTTTTCATCTGCTGACGACCATTTGTTCCCGCGCCATATCCCTTGTCTACCAATCAATCCTCTCCCTCCACTTCACTTGTCCATTAGTCCCAAATGATCCATCATACCATTAATCCTCCCATTGGGAAATAGATCGACTCCTAGACCGTTAATTGGATTGTTATGCAATTAAACTTCATTAGACTATTAGCCATGACCGTTAAAGCCAAAGTGCAATCTATAAAATTACCAACAGCCTCCCATTCTTTACTTTATATTGTCAATAAAATTCCTTTCATCCTTCATTTCATTTCACAATGAACTGCCATTTTTGTAAACACCCTTCATATTCCCAAAACCCTGGCATCGTTTCTTTAACCCGAGCTTCAAAGTCTTGTACTAGTCTGTATCAGTCAAGCATGGAACCTAAGGCCAAAACGAAGAAACAAATGATTCCTAAAGGTAAAGGCAAGAAAAGAGTGACAGAAGAAATATCAAATGTCGACAGTGTTGCAGAGGTCATCTTCGAGGTCACTCATTCAGCTGTTGAGGTCATTCCTAAAGCTGCCAAATCCATTGTAGAAGACATTCCTGCAACTCTGGTAATAAATCTCAACCTCGTACCCTTAGTCGATGCTTATTTCAAAATCACATACTACCACTATGAATTTTATTTCTATGAACTTCATGTGGCTAAAACAGAGGCAGATGGATAAGGAAGATCCTATCAGGTTTTGGGAATCTATGTTGCCTTTGTTTTCATTTCCTCAACCTCACCCATTTGTAGATCTAATTTCCTGGTGTTAGAAGCAGTATGACCCTATAACCATGTTAGTGGTGGCTAAGAATGGAAAAAATATAATCACCATATCCCCTGAAACTATTAACAAGATGAATCTCATCCCTTCTTCTGATGCCTTATCCTATTTCTCTCTTGTTGCCCTCATGGGCCTTTATCATAAATTATCTTTCTCTCAAAGAGTTGATATATTTGATATATTCTTACCTGAATATGCAGAATCACTAAAGAGAAATCCCCCATATTCATCTTTCATTTTCCCCCTAGCTTCCAAACATTGAATCTCCCCTCTTTATTATCTTTTAGGATATCCAAACGATGAAACCATTAATGAACCCATTATAGCTTTCTTATCTATATTTAGTCTTGATAATCACCATTGTTTATGTACAATTACGAATATTTCTTGGATGATATTATACATGATCAATTCATGAACTTCACCACACAAGGAGAATTTAATTACTCTTTTGTGATTATTCATATGATTTTGTTTCAGCAGGAAGAAATGTTGCCTAATAACTTGAACAGACAAGATGCACAAGGAGTGAATCAATCAGTGATTCATTGGACAGAATCGGTCAGAGCTTCATCAACAACCACTTCCTTCTCACAATTCATAGATTCATTCATTCATCCAGTAAGGCGGCTCCTTACCAGTCAATCATAGCCCACAATTGGAGAAGACATTAAAAAAAATATGCACCTCAATGAAAAAGCAAAGACAGGTGATTAGTATATGTATAAGAATTACACAAAAATCAGGGTGTATGGCTGCAAACTTGCACCATAAAAAATTCGAAGATATGTGCCTGTGATAATTTTCTCCTTAGAGTACATAAGACATATGTTGAATATGGATGAACTCATTTTGTTTCAGGAAAGAGGAAAGCCCAATTTAAAATCATGGCCAATGTTGGATCATTCATCTGCAATACCAGAGCAGCTGGTGTTGATGCTAATGCAGTATTAAAGAAGATGGGTTTTCAATCAAGTTTTACCTGTTCATATGACCCCCATGGAATTATTTCTACTTTGAGGGTTGAACTCCATACAACTCCTTAACACACATATTTCCAGAGAAGAAATAGAGAAATACAAGAACCAAAAGGATTGGCTAGAAGGTACTCTACATGAAGCAGATGAACAAGTCATTTCCACTTCAAATGTAGAAACACCAGTGCCTGACAATAAGTATCAAAAGAGGAGAAGAGAAGAAACACCACATTCCAAGAAAATCATGAAAGGATTCATCTTACAACACAACAAGGCAAAGATGACTTCCACCTTCGTTTCAGAGGACAAAATAGAGATCATAGATTTGGGAGATACTGAAGTGTCCACATCCACCAATGTTCCTCAGACTCGTCCATCAGCATAACCTGCAAGAGAGGCACTAGAAATCATCCAGTATTTAGATGCCAGGACTTCTGAAGAGAAAAATATCTTTTCTAAATTTCTAGACATCAAGTAGAAGAATGAAGTAGTAAAAGTAGATGTTTACAACCAATTCTAGAAACAAGCATCTACTTAACAACACAGACTTCTCACTGCCTTTGACAGTGAGAAAGGAAATATTCAGATGGCCTTTCTGCAAGCAACAGTGCCATTTCCAAAGACACATGCTGAGTATAATACGTAGCTCCTAAGGCCCAGCAGTGGACTACACCTTCGATCCCCATCCAAACCTTCACTAACTTCCCTTAAACAACATTGTTCCTTGCTCCTTATCTGCGGCCTCTTCTGCCCAACACACCGTACCTTTGGAATGTTCTTACACACAACACTTTCTAGTGGTTTTCACACATGCAACTCTCCTAAATGTGAATAGCCTCCAAACAACTAAATCAATATAATGCATATGTCATCAAATTCTTCTGACTGCTGCTAGCTACTATACATGTTGTTGGGCCACTAATTTGTATTATTATTATCACTTTTTAACATCCATTTCATCCATTTTTAATGTTCTTTTATCACATTATTTATCATAATTTATTATGTAATTTCATTTCATAATTATTTATGCTCTTTTGGATAAATAATACTTGTTCTCCTTTATTTTAATAAATTAATGATTATTATGCATGATTTTTCCAATGATGGTTTGTTAATGAATTTGTTATAACATCACTCACTATTTTAGCCTCCAAGATCTCTTTGAAATTGTAAATTTGATATTCAGCTGATAATTAAATATTTCAAGTCAGAAATTCACTGGAATAACAAGATATAGTTTTGCGTTGAATGTTTCGGGCAAACGAAGAAGCATCCTGAAAATTTGAAACATGGGTTTCTATAGAATGGACCAAATTAGTTTCCTTATGAGCAGGTTTCCAAAATTTGGTCTTGATTGAGAGAAACACAAGGTTCTTCGAAGGAAAGATTTGCGGATTTTCTGTTGTGGCCATTTTCCAAAATTGCCCCAATTGTAATTTCCAAATTCGACGTGTGTCAGCTTGTTGTGTGGACAATCCGTCTTGCGGACAAAACCGATCTCCCTAGTACTAAAGTATCTAGCAACAAACAGCCAAATAAACTAATCTTTCTCTAAGCATATATGATCTACGAAAAGCTCTATATAGGTGTAAAAGACTTACCGTTTGTCCAGTGCTTGTTTGAAGTCGTCGTTGTCCCTCGCGCGCTTGAAGGAGTTTCCTTTGTAAACCTGCAATTACAAACAAGCAAAAGATTACATAGCACCTGTATAGAAATCATCATAAACCATGCTTATCATAGTGATCAAGGAGTCTATGAAATAAACCATCAATTGAAAGATTATTGAGAAAAATGAGTATATTTGTATTAACTTCAAAAAGAGAAAATCCTTACAACTTGAGCCTTGATGTTGCACAGGACTTTCCGGGGTCCGAAGCAGGAATCTCTTTTAATTTAAAAAGTTCTGCACTCCTCCAACCAAGACAAATAGAGGTATGTAATCTCTCCTCACAAAATTCTTAGTTAACCAAGTCTAAATCTCAACAGCACTTAACTTCAAATATTCTAAAAGATTGAACTCCCTTTGAGGCTACCTAATGCCTCTTTTTATAGTAGAAAGTAGGAGGTTTGCTGTTCCAAGGATAAAGGGATAGAATCATCCTTCAAAGGGATAGTTCCTTACATCAAGGGGTTAGCTCCATAAGGTAAGGGATTCATGCACCTCACAAGAGCGGTTCTGCCACCATAAAATCCATTCTAGAAGCTTCCAGAATTCACTTTTATTGAGCGTTTTGGAATTTACTTGCGCCTTTTTAATCTTACAGGGGTTCACACCTTTAACAAATATAAAGTGCATTCAGGAATGCAGGAAAGCTGAACATTGGGTGCGGTACCACAGGCAAGATAGTCAGAAAGTGCGATACCAAGTTTAAGAGACTTTTAGGAACTTTTTCTGATTTTCAAGGCTTGACATGAGGAACTAATATGTTAGACTTGGAAAAGGGAGAAGTATGAGTAATAATGAGCTCATACACATGGCAAAATGTCAGTGTGACAATTTTCAGTGTAACAGATTGCCCCCTAAAGTGCAAAGTCTGGAATAGATGATGCTGAAGTCTGTCATATATGAAGAGTGCAGTACTTTATCATTTCAAAGATTATCCTGTGGACACCCCAGTCAGCACCTGTAAAAACATTCAATGCAAAATATACATGTATACATATCATCACTGAGGTAGGCATTCCCATACTCAGATTAAAATAACTAAAAATTGATTCAACTGTTCTGATGCAGGAATGATTTTGAGTACATCACAGTATAGACATGTGTGAACACAGCATGGGTGCAGCCATCTGTTTATAAATAATCCACTGTATAAATGATAAAAAAATTCCTCGCAACCTGGATGGTAGAAACTAGATCTAGGGTCTTGATTTCCACATCTCGAACTAGTACGATTCTATCCATGCGAATGAATGTGTCGAAGTCGAACATGGTAGAAACCACTTGATTACCAGTCAATGATGTAAACTGTTAACAAGTGTGATAGTAACCACCAGTAATGTCAATGGCTCTCAAAGTACCCAGTACAATCCATGAAATGCAAATGAATGAGCTGAAGTCGAACATGTCATGGAATCATTCAATTGAAGGTCAATGATGCAACCTGTCGTTGAAAGCGAGAAACTTGCCATTAAGGCATGCATATTTCAAGGTACTGACGATTTCTAGATCAACTTCCTAGATAATGAGCTGTTGTCGATAGAAAGTGATCCGTCGTAGGCAAGCCTACCACACGAAATCATAGATCAAGTTTTGAAAATATATCGGCAAGGACTGACTCAGGGATGGTCAAAATGGATGACAGATATTTTGCAGATGAATGGTTTATTTGAACTGTCATCTTGAACACATAACGACACTGCAGATGGCTTAGTAGCAATTGACCCAAAGCTAATACCCAGAAACCGGATGAAGACTTTCAAATGAGGTTTGATTAACTGTTAGACAAAGGTTTGATGAAAGTGTCGTGTTCAAGAGTGGTCGACTGAATTTTCGAAAAATCAAAATACAACAAATATGTCCATTTTCCTCTCTTTTCCCCCACCATTTCTGGCAAGTACCTCTTTATTTTTGACAAGCTTGAGGAGGATAACATTTTCTTGTTTATAAGCTCATCCTTTGGACGAGTCCAACTTAGTTTAAGATTCGAACCCTAAGAAGGAGTGGTTCGTTCCTGTTGAAAATTAAACAGGTCCTTTACTGTTAAATTTTAACGAGTCCAGTATAGGAGAAACTTGGTGTTTTTCATTTTTAGGGAGTCAGAAGGAAAACTTAAGAAGATTCCATGGGTGTAATTTTTCGTAAATTTAGTCTCTCAGGCCCGAAAAAGGATAAAATAATGCGGGAGAGAACTCTATTGACCGTAATTAGTCAACGTATACATTTTTCGTAAATAGTCCACTTCAGTCCGTAAAAGGGGTAAACTTATACTGAAGGGACGATTATTCATTTACTTTAACGAGTTCGAACAATCAAGTACTCGGCAATCTTTTCATATTTAGAGAGTTTGAAAAGGGCTTAAAAGAGAACTTCAATGTTTCGCTTTTTCGTGAATTTTTGAAAGAGTCCGAAAAAGTGATAAAAGTATGCTCTTTGTTGAAAATGATCAATATTCCTGAAAAATCCAATTTCTGCACAAAAACTTCAAACATTACGCATACCTGTTTAAGATGAGTAAAAATGCTTCAAAAATAACCTTTTTAAAGTAAAAAATAAACAAATTAAAAATTCATCTATTCAAAAAATCTTATAAAAAGGACTTTTTCAATTTCATTTTTACCGTTCGAGTTCAGAGTGAAAAGAAGAAGCTTTTGGGTAAAAAAGTTCCTGTGAAGATTCTGGAAAATCTGTCCGTCGGAATTGAGAACCGTCAGTCCCAGGTAATCCACAACCTCTCAATCTTGTATTTCATCCGTTTATAATTCATTTTTAGGCTTTAAATTCAAATTTTTAAGAAAAAATATGGTTCCAAAATCGCCCGCGGGGGTCCGCAGGTGACACAAAGGGTACCTGCAGACCCCGACCTTTTTTTATAAAGAAAAATGTCATGGGTCCGCACCTTCCTCACAGACCCTGTGCGTTCCTACGCACTGTTTACAAAAGGAAAGTGCGGTACCTGCGCGGTTAAATTTAAAACTTAAATTTCTTCTTTGCTGCCCAATATTTTTCAAATTAGATCATTCTAATCTATCTTTTTATGCATTGCAGGATTAACAAGATGTTGATTTGGAGAGAACGTGAACATGAGGACGTGGATGACGCCGCAATGCTCCATTTGCCCACATTGCAAGCACTAAGAGCATGCGGTATTTATAAATTTTGGGCCATCCAAGGCATGAGAGCACAAGTAGAACTCCTAACATGGCTGGTAAACAGGTGGAATGAGCAGGACCAGTGTTTTATAATTAGCGGCCACCGGCTCGAAATCGAGCTGGAGGACATTTATTTTCTGACTGGTTTGTCCAAAAGGGGCGAACAACTCTCCTTGTTTGGGACTAGGCCAGGTGGCCAGACTGTCGCTAGTCTTCGGCAAGAATTTTGCAATGATGACGCAGACCCCAGAGACAAATGGATTGATATAAAAACTGTCATTCGTCCTGAGCTGAAAGTTATTTCTTTTACTGTTACCAGGCTGTGTGGGAGTGCAGCACTGCATGTAGCTACTGGTTCTCAGATGCGCATTGCTGTGGACTATTTTCGCGGCACCATTTTCAACTGGTGCGAAGCTGTGTTGGCTAATGTAAAAGGCCAAATAACCAGAGAAAAAAATGGGAAACTAAAAAACTTTGGATATGGATCCATTGTTGTTTCCTTTGCTCTAGAGAGGATCCCTATGCTAGCTCCGCAGAGTATTCCAGTTGATGCCGGTCGACCTAGAGAACCTAGGATCGTTTGTTGGTCCACACTGATGGCCCGCCATGGTATTGAGGGTGCTGATATTGTTCGATTTCCTTCGTCATATTTACGTTGGCTGGATCGCCAAAATTTTTTCATTGACGACTTTCTGTATGCCGGGATAGATTTCCGCGGCGACTAAGAGATGACTCTCCCAGCAGGGGAACAGTGGGATGACTCAGGTAAAATAATTTTCAACGATTACTAGTTCTAATTTTTTATTTTTGATCGTCTTGTTAAATAATAACCAAAAATTTTGTTGAATACAGATGTGGGCCCACGGCGACCAGTCCATCTCCAACCCTATGAAAGAAGACAACCAGTTGCAGCCGCACCAGCCCCAGTAGGCCAATCAGCAGAGATTTTGACTGATTTAGAGCATCATCTAGAGCGTTTGACTCTAGATATTCCGGAGACAAACATAGATGACATTCCACTTAGGCTGCAAAGATATGTGATTGGTGTTCCGGGACCTTTCAGGAGGTTCCTGTGCAGGGTGGCTCGGGCATTGGTTTCTTATTGTGATCACCGTCAGTGATGGGATGATCGAGTTGTAGACTCATATTTTTTGTCTTTTTGTGTTACCATTTTGCCGATCATAAGGTGTTTCCAACCTATGATCGAAGACGATGTATATTTTTTGAAAACACTTTTATCAATGATATATATCACTATTTACCGGCTATTTGTGTACATGTTATGAATGTTATTTTTTTTACTGTTTTGATTACTGCAAATGTCGATTTATTATACTAGAAACAACTGCATCTGCTAATGTATTTAAATGTCTTGGAATATGTTGATATTCAATGTAATCAAATTCACGTTCCAAGAGACGAACTCTTAAAAATAATCGTAATAACACTTGATTTCTAATGGCATAAACCCTGTTAAGCTGTAATACAACAATTTCAGAATCCAACCTCACAATCAAACTCCGAATTCCAAATGATATGGATTCAGACAATAACTCAATCACTGCACTATACTCGGCAATGTTATTCGTTGTTTGACCAAGGCTTACCCCATGCATGGAAACTAACTCGTCAGAGGGTGAATAGATAACCCAAGCTGCGGAAGAAATGTTCCGTGCACTACGACAAGCACCATCAGCAAAACCAATGTAGGTTTGAAGAGACGTCGACATCTGCAATATCAAGAGTAAAACTCAGATAAGCAGGAAAAGTGATAAAAACACACTTCTAAACTAGGCCCACCTTTCTAATATAAGAAACACCAACAGTAAAGAAATCTAACCTAAAATAAAAGATCTCCATACCAAGTTTTAAGCGTAATATCTCTTCAGATATAGCCCATTTCTGGGTTTATCTAAAGGGATACCATCAAAATATATCAGCTCATAAGCCCCTTTTGCTAGCTTTCGCTTAACAATGAAAGGACCATGCCACATAGGCACGAATTTCCCAGCTCCTAGCTTAACGTTGGCTTGATCATAAACTAAGACTAGGTCTCCTTCTGAAAAATTTGGAGGGGTAACATTTCTATCATACTGAGCTTTTACTCTTTTGACATGAGCCTCGTTTGCTATTGCAGTGTTTCTCCGATTTTCATCCAATTGAGCTAAGTACAAAAAACTCTTTGGGCACTTTGCTTTGTTTTCACAGTGCGAGCAATTTCGCACTTTTCCTGTGTAAACAGTGCGGGACCGCACCTGTGATATATGGGAGCCTGCGGACCCTGTTAAAAATTTTGAAAAGCCCAGATTTCTTTCTTTAGTTTATTTTTATTTTGATTTTTACTTTTTGTTTTCTGCCTGGATTGATGATTGTTTTCGTCAAAATCTTTCTGTTAATAATCTCAGCAGCATTGGTGTTTTGATGATTTTCTAGAAGTTTTGCGTTTTGGATTACATTTCACTTGGTCTTTGTAGCGATTTAAAGCATTTGACATTTTGAAGTACCTCAGATTACCTTGGTATTTTTTTCTTTTTGCTGGATCTGACCTGATTGTGAAATCATCCTTTATTAAGAAATAAAGTCACTTGTTTCTTTGCAAATCTTCAAAAAAAAAAAACTTTGTTATTAGTTTTTGAATCTCATTTTTTATAAGAACATAATTGAGTGTTTTTTATCTGTTTGTTATTCTGAACGAATATATCCTTATTTTGTTGAACAACTAAGTTAAAACATTCTTCAAAAAACAATCTTAAAGCTTTTATTCATTTAGATTATTAAGGTTTGTAGTTTTGAGTGCTATTAAACTTTGTAGATCTCGAAATTAATTTGTAGTTTTGCGTGCTTTTAAAATTTCTAGATTTCTTTTGAAAGAAAATTGTTTTGTAGCTTCGAGTTTTTGGAAAGTGAAAGGGTTTTTATTGTGATCTTTGATAAATTATTGGAAAAGACAAAAAAAAAACTAGTTTCTTTCAATTGTTCTTTATGTTTAAAGAAGGAATTGTTCATTAACAGAATTGCATTCTCTAACTTTTCCTTAAATAGAATTTCATTGAAAGAAAGCAATCTGATTATCATTTTTAGGTGCATTTTTAGTGTCTTTTGGAAATCGAGTCATTTCACACCATCAAAGTTTCATTTCCGCACCCATTGCCTTAAAGAACAACTCTTAAAATTAACGCTTAATTAAAATTCATCTAGCAATCTTTTTATTTTCTAGGGCTCTTATCACCAACATAGCTTAGGCTAGTATCTTGGAGTAGGGAGTAATTAACTCTCCAAGGTAACAAAAACAAACAAGTAGTCAAATCTTGTGGTAGGAGATAAAATCCAATTGTAATTTGTATAATCTGGGAAGCTTCTCTTAAAGAAGTCAATCACGAGATCATATCCAAACCTTTGAGACAATCAATTCTGTTTCATTGGGGAAGATAGAAGATTTTGCGCGTATTACAAACGGTAAACCTCAGATTAACCATTGTCGAGGAGCCTGGGGTCACTTGTTGGTAAACCTCGGATTAACCATGTCGAGGAGCCTTCAAGGGGATTGAGCTTGCTACTCTGCCCTTGCACGTGAAATCGGATCGTAGACTGTTCCCCCAGTTATATTTGTTACTATTGGTAGCCTTAGTGTCCATTTATCTTAAGATTATATCCTAAGGTGACGGTGAAGGAAAGATCTCACTGTACCTGGAACAGACGTCGACTAGACTCACTTGGACTTTCTGGGGGGTTCTCTTCACACGAGATGGTTTTGTGAGGAAAATAGTGCCAGTCTATTTCATTAAGCAGGTTGTCGGGGTAACTGTTCCAACCGCCCTTTCTGTATTAAATTTCTACTAAGTTGGATTTCATCACCAACTAGTTTTTTTAGTACGGGAAGTTACTGTTTGTGTGTGGTTTGAACTTTTAGATTTTTAAGCGTGTGATTCAATTGTTTGTTTCTTTAGAGACTTTAGGTGTTTTCATTGGAATTTTCTTTGTTTGTGTGTGATTATTTAATATTTAATCGTGGCGGAATTGCCGAGACAATCCCAGAGACTACAAGGGAAACCCCCTGAATTTTCACCAAGTCAGCTTGAAGGGCTTCGTGCTCTGGTATCGTCCAGTAG
>CM076579.1:92418599-92511604 GCA_034641835.2 Pinus albicaulis | reverse complement strand
ATTAAAATGCATGTTTTACCTCTAAGTAAAGTGAAAATAAGCATAACTTGTCTTTATTTGTATTTTTTCACACTTTAACTTAGAATAAATGCATTTTTATGGTTTATGAAAGATTTTTGAAAGGGAATGAAATTAGTTATTTAGGGTTTCACTTTTACTTAGAAAAATGGGTTTTTACTTAGGAAAAAGGGATCATGATTATGAATGAAGGGTAAATGCATATGATCAAAATACTGACTGTCTATCGTAAATCAGCACCCTTAAAACTCTGTTTTTCCGGATGTTCCTTACAGTATTTGACCTATCAATTCTTCTTGTCTTCAAAACCTGTTTCTATTGGAAATAAATAAATGAATCTAATTTCATTTCCAATTTGAATCATTTGAATCCGACATCAAACGAAGAATCTATGCTTGAAATATCAATCGTTGGTCTAGATTGGGTAATCGAAAATGACTCTATTATGCAGGTTGTTCTAAACAAATTTGACATATCATAGCATTGAATTTTTAAAACCTGTTGCTATTGGAGATTAACATTTGAATTAGCTCTCATTTGGCTTTGGAATCACTCAATTTGGACGAAAAACAAAGAAGTTGTGACTAAAGAACTGCAGGTTAGCATGATTGGCCACTGCTGTCCCGCACGTAACAAATAAATTTTACTTTGTTATTTTCTCCGTGGAATTGTTCTACAGAGTAACTACTTGTTAGTTTTTTTTGCATAATTCTTGGATCAGGGGAGCCCGCGCACCTCTCTTTCTCCATGATTTAATGTTTTCTTACAGGTAGACACTCGTTTTTTGCAGGTCTTGGGAAAATAAAGAAGGTCAATTTATGGACGAGTGATTTTTGAAAGAAATTTTATGAAACAAAGGAATTTCATCTAACTCATTACCCAACAGATTCGTAATAGAAGAAATGAAGAATTGATTTCCATTTGAAGATTCATGTCATGTCTTTGCTGCCAAAACATTTTTCGAATAAATCATTTTTTTGACATAACATCATAGCTGTTGTAACTTAATTTATTTATTTACATACTATTTTTGTTGTTTTTTTTTCTAATTTCTCTTATATTTTGTGTTTCAGGTGTTGCTTCA
This sequence comes from Pinus albicaulis, assembly GCA_034641835.2. Classification (NCBI taxonomy): domain Eukaryota; kingdom Viridiplantae; phylum Streptophyta; class Pinopsida; order Pinales; family Pinaceae; genus Pinus; species Pinus albicaulis. The sequence continues at coordinate 92,510,502 of CM076579.1, read as the reverse complement.
TTCAAAGTGTAACTCATCCTCAGCATCAATGCCGTGAACAGCTAATTTGTTTTTTTGCATGTTTGCATTTTATGATTGTCCATTTTGCTGTTCCTTTTCCAAAGGAACGACACTTGTGTTTTTACTGTTCCTTTTCTAAAGGAACGACACTTTTAGTTTTTGCTGTTCCTTTTTCCAAAGGAACGACATTTGCATTTTCACACTTTTTTTGTGTGTATTTTTTCTTTTTGGTGTGCATTTCCTTTGTTGTTCCCTACAAGGAACAACACTTTTTTTGAGTGTTTTTGCTGTTCCTTAAAAGAAGCAACACTTTGGGAGCAACCCTTCCTTCCTTTTGTGGGATTATTCCTAGTTCATCTCAACCACATTTTATTGATTCCCTTTTATGGCATGAAGTACACTATTTTTATGAGGACAAGAATTATGGATTCTATTGAAGCGAGCTAATATCATTCACGTTATGATCTTTAACAGGACAGCTCCTTGATGATAGATTATTTTCAAAAGGGACACAATTATTTATATACTACTTTACTGCATTGTTTTCTGCTGAACATGATATTGATTGATCATCTTAATACCATGCTGGTTCCACCCTTCTGGATTATAATCTTCTCTGTCTGTAATAAATGAGATTATGGGTATATTTTTCTATTGACATGGTCAACTTCTTCCACCATCCCTGCTCTTAAGGAGTACTGAGCCTCCCTCTTTTTATCATAAAAATGTGTAATAATAACAAAATTTTGTTCGCAGATGGAGGATAGGGGGTCTCATTACGAGCCAGCCTACCATGTTCATAAGGTTGTAACAAAGTGACATTCCCATTATGGCCACCACACCAGGGTTATGATCCATTGGATAGCCCAATTATCCTTGGAACAAGAGGTCTCATCACGAGCCGGCCTGATCACTTTTGCTACATCCCAGTGAATGGCAGTGTGGTTATCTGGTTACCACGCCAGCACATTGATCTTTTCTGTAGAACAACAATGTAACTCTCTAGTTATAAATTGAGGATTCTGGCTCATATGAGTTAAAAAGCTACCCTGCCGAGGCTATGGACGCCTGCTGGCAGCAGAGGCTCTGCTTATGGTATTGAAGTTATATCTTATCGTCAATTATTATTATAATACCCTTTTCTTATTTTTTCTTTTTATCAGAGAAGTTATTTCCTTAATTTTTTTATTTTTATTTTTATTTTTTTTCTCTGTTTTGAACCTTTATGCATGAGAAATTGTTTTATAATCAATCACATCATTTTTCAGCTAGAATACTATCAGTAAAGCATCTTTTTGACATATTGTTGTTATTTTTCTCTTTTTCGTAACTTATCATCAATCCAAAGCGTCATATCTCTTATTCATAGCTATCTTTACACACTCTGCTCTCATTATAACCATAACTCTCGCTGTCCTATCATTGATGTGTGTACTTTGCTTTATTTACTGCAATATTGTTCATTCCCTTGCCTTGCTCTCAGCACAACACCTGTCATACGCTTTATGGTCATGGAATTCCTTTTCCAATTGAAGGGGGAATGTATGCATTATGGGATAGCATGCGATATGATTACTACACTCTGCCATAACTTGTTGATTTGACAAAAGTTTTTCTGACTGAAAGTTTTGCATGCATCTTATCTATTTCTATTCAAAACTAACACTATGGATTCAAGAACATTGTATGCAAAATAGTGCTTTGTTTACAGGAGAACAACAAGTATGGGCAGAATTCTATTCACAGCATGACCACACTATTGCAACTTAACAGAAGAGGCTCGCGTACGTGAACAATTCTTCAGACATGATGTGCTTACCTGGATTCCACCTTTTGCATCACTTTCAGCACCAACTCTGCCTACATCAGCTTCAACAAATGCCAGTCCATATATGTCAGTCCACATCTTTGGAGGTAAAACTTGAGGTAAAATCGCATAATTTTCTGATTTATTACGAATTTAGGAGAATTTCATAAAAATCCATTTTGAGCATTATTTATCATCCTTCATTCCACATATTTACCACTTTCCCTTTTTCAGCAGCATATCATTTTCGAGTATGGGGGAGTGTTCCTTTCATTCATTTCTTTCTTATAACCATGTCATTCATATTCTTTATCATCCATTGCTATTCTTATTCCTTCTCAACACCTCCCTTATTCCATGTTGTTTTACACCTAGCATAGAATTCAACAGCTGGTAGCAACCACCTCAATTTTTTTCTAGCATCGCATGAGGGCATGCTAATTTTTCAGAGAGGGAGGAATTGCTACGCATGATGGATGTTTTCAATTTTCATTCTCATTTAAGGCATACAATTTCATTTTTACACAATGCAGAAATTGATTTCCATGTGATTTCTGGAAAACACAGACGTATCATTAATACAAACCCAGATAATTTCAAGATAAATTGGTTCATAAAATTTCGGAAATCATGCACTCTCACCTACAGCCATTTTGTTTATATCTTATGATCCGTGCATAAAAACGATCTGATTTTTGGATCATAAAGGCATTCATATATTATAAATTTACTTGCCAAATTTCAACAAAAGCTGGTTTGTAGTTTTTGAGAAAATGGTTAATGAAGTTTGCTGTTACTTATATCATATTTTGCTGCAACTTCATACATATAGTTGAATGTCAATGTAAAAATTGTTATGCCTTCATCAAGATTGTTAAAATTGAATATTCATTAATTAAGGAAGCATTCATTTGTTCTCAAATTTTTATTGCTTGGTTAACACATGGGTTTTGTCTTGGGGTTGCATGAAGACATGCAATATATTCAAGTTTTCGTTGCATGAGGACATGCAACATATTGAGTGTGGGGGTATGTTGGGCCGTTAATATGCCATTATTATTATCACTTGTGAACGCTTATTCCACCCATTTCTACCATTCTTCATCACGTCATTTATTATAATTTATTATTTAAATCCATTTTATGATGATTTATGCTTCTATGAATGAATATTATTTATCTTCCTTTATTTCTAATAAATTGATGATTATGAATTATTTTATCAATGATGGTTTTAATAAGTTGGTTATAACATTATTCACCATTTTTAGCCTCCAAGATAATTTCCAGATTGAAGATTTGATCATTAAAAGTGCCAACCCAGAAATGCGCTGGAATAAGGAGTGACAGTTTTGCGGTTGAGATTCTGAGCAAATGAAGACGAATCTGGAAAATCCGGAACATGGGTTTTGTTCAGAACGGACCCAATTAACTTTAGTAAATAACGGTTTGCCCAAATTCGGCTTGTACTGAGAGAAACGCAGGGTTCTTTGAGCATGATTTTCTCAGATCTGTGGTTGCGGCCGTCCTCCAAATCTCAGCTACAAAGCCAAATTCGACTTGCTGTTGTTGAAAGAGGGATGTAAATCTATTTTATTGTTAATCAATTGGTTGGAAGAAATTCAATATTATTATTAGCGATCCTATTTGCTATTTAATTTCTCCACCTTCTGATTATAAAAGGAGAAGCATGTATTGTGTATGGGGGGATGGAGAGACTTTTCTTATTGTAATTTGCAGAATTGTGCATCGGCTCTTGTTAAGAGAGTGTGAGCTGTTTGTAAACATTATTAATGCCTGCTTAATAAAGGAGTTCACTGTTGTTCCATTTCTCAAGCACTGGAGTAAAGCACAGCAACGCTTCACCGGTGGTTGAGGGCCCGGCCCTGGTGGAGCGATCTGTTGTTTGTATTTCTATTAGTTTATTTCTGTTGTGTGAAGTTCATTTATTACAATTAAAGAATTGAGTTATTGCTAATTGGATCAAATACAGAGTCATTGTTATTCCATTCTTTACAAGAAGCATGATTCATGATTCAATTGTTATAAAATGTTTTTTTTCTGTATCTAATTCCAGTTGTTGTTCCTTTTGTTTATGAATTACGATAGTTGATTGTTGCGTGGCTGTCGACAGGATTAAAGAGTAGAAATCTAGTTTGCTTGGTTATGAATTGAATTCACTGTTTATTTTACGCTTCTATTCAATTCCTGTTCATTACTTTTAGATTGCGGTTCCTTTCCAGTTTGCGTTTTAGATTTCATTTCCTTTGAGTTGTTTTCACTTGATTTGAGATCTCTAAACTGTAGAGGGCAAAGCTAATCATTCCAGGTCCCCAGATTTGGTCATCTCACATCAATTTCTAGGGGAAAGAGTTATTACTACTGCATCCCTAATCGATGTCTAGCAAGGTTGTTGTAGTGTAGTCTTTACATTTCTGTCATTTGTAATTAGATTTCTTTTCAAGCATTTATTATTTTTGCATTTGTATTTCTATACTACATCTTCACAAACATTACTCTTGAGTAAATAGCCGCCTCAGACTGAGTACACTCTTGAAACAAAAAGTCGTCCCTGGGTTGACAATTAATGTGAGGTAATTAGGAGTTACAAAGACACCTTTTTATCGCTCCACAGAACGTGAGTGTGCTGCAAGGATTGATTTGTGGTGCAGGAACTTGATGCATGGTACAAGAACTCGATGCATGGTTCAGGAACTCTTGAGAGTGTGGGAATCCCATAGTAAACTAGTGTAGGAATCCCAATTGGTAAAAGAATATGTTGCATAGTACAGGGAGGTGAATGGAGGATCAAAGCTTGTTGGCATATGCATAAAAATATAATCAACTCAGTTTTAAACCTAAAAACACACAAACTATTATTAATGATTTTTTTTATGTTTAAATCGCGTTAAAACAGGGGAATCATGGAAAATAGTAAATACTTACTCTATTGTCTCTGAGAATTCACAAAACCACGACAATAACCATTTAAAATAAACAAAATCATAAGGGATGTTGAGTAAAAGGTGATATAAATCAAGACAAAATGGATGCCTAACACACCCTAAGCACAAAAATTTGCTACGAGATGATGTGTAGTGTGCATTCACCCTTCATATAGTGTTGTATAACTTTCCCAGTAATCAGGTGGTAAGAAAATTTGACTTAATAAGGATTATTGATTGGGTCAATAGTAGGCCCTCGACCCTTACACTTAGTGCCATAATTATTATATAATGTTGTGGTGCTCATCTTTTTGTTTTACTTGGTGGTGAGCCCTAGTATTGCACCAAGAGTGTTGCAACTCCCAGGGGCTTCCCTACTTTACTTTATCAGCCCGGGGTTCGTACAAATTTTGAGGTGACAGTGTTATATACACAGCAGATGCATTTTGTTCATGTCATCCTATTATACTTTACGAAAGGGTGATATTTCTTAAGCTATGAGAATATTTGGAAAGTAAATTTTTGGATGGAAATGACAGAAAGGAAACTAAACTGAATTATTGAAAGGAAATGACAAGAAAGAAACTAATTTAATTCGCAGAAAACAAATAGCAGAAAGGAAAATAATTCTAACCAACACTTAACTTGGCCAAATGGCTAAATGCAGTCTACTTACCCTATGATCTATTTACCATGCTTCTATCCATGCAACTAGGCTATCCATGACTTAATTCTAATTAAAAAGAGTTAATTTGTAGCTTGGAGGGAAGAAAAAGGGCTAAATGGGGTTAATGGGGGTTTTAACACATGAAACAAGGTTTGGAAGCAGAAAAAGGGGTTTAAACCCTTATAAAATCTTATTATAGCGTGAGAAATGACTTTAGAGTGGAAATAATTCAAAAGTGCGATGGCGGAGTGTGATGGAGTACAAAAGTTGCGATGTGCGATGTTGCAATCGCAACTTCACAAGTTTAAAGGGATAGCGGTAAGGATTGGCAAGAATGAACTAAGTTTTCCGACATGCAAAGTGCGATGCAGTAAAGGTTGCAGGTTGCGATCTGAGATATCGTAAGTTCTGCAAAGTGCGACGAGTGACGTGGCGGAGTTATCGCATCAGCGGAATGAGCGGTAAGTGTTATATGAAAATTTTAAAAGGTGCGAAGTGCAATTTATGATTTCTCAATAGCAAAATCGCAAGGAATGAGCGATAAGTGTTAAAGGTAAAAGCCAAATGTTGTGATTTGTGAAGTGTTATGTCTGGTGGCGGGAGACTCGAGGAGCAAAGGTGGAGTTCTTTTTTTCAGTGGTTTTGAATGGCTTTTCATGTGTTTTGCATAAAAAGGGTAAGGAGGCCATGAATGGAGAAAAGAACAGAGAAATAAGGCTTTGAAGGGCTTAAGTTCATTAGGAAAAGAAAAGGTAAGTACAGCATTAAGTCGATGAGAAGAAAAGGAGGGGAATGGAGGCGTAAGAGCAGTGCTTAGAAGTGAAACATACTTGCAAATTCATGCACGAGAAATAGACAGAAATGCAAGATGAAATAGTGAAATAAAGGCTTGGACTTGGTAACACAAATTCTTCCCAAAACTCAAACAGAGAGAAATTTTGGCCTGTGGGAAGGTCTGCCCTACTCGAAATCTATTGAAAAATATGAGAGGGGGGAGACTTGACCACAGTTTTTGGGTTTTTTCCTCTATTTTACTACGCATAAGAAATTAAAACTACAGTAGCACAAAAACTAAACAAAAATGAAACTTATCAGAAGCAAATCTAACTTAAGTGGCAGAAGAAAACCTAGATGAATGACAAAAGGTAAATTATAGGAACAAAAAAGAAGTTGAGGCACACTGATTAGGCCCTAACCCACAAGCCTAGCCTTCTGAAACTTAAATCAGTCGAACAAAATTAGTCTAATCATTTCATAAAAGAATAACTTCATACATCTCTGAGAGTTTGATCACTAAATAAAACAAAAATCTCAATAGCTCACAAGAATAGTTTTGAATGGAATCGAGACTAGAATAGACTAACCCTTCCGAGCTCTAGCCCTTCTCTATTTATTCTATATGGTAGCTACTAACAGCTCCTTAGAAAATGGTGATTGAGTCCACTTGACTCCCAGCGAACAAGGATTGGGTGCACTTCTCTTTGAGTATCTTGGCTGCCTTTGGAATTCGAGTTTCTGGAGAGAATCCTTGGGGATCCTTTGGCTACTTTTGGAATTCAAATTTCTAGAGAGAACCTTTGGGATCCTTCGGTTGCGTTTGAGGGTGGAAAATCCTCCTATAATTCCTCTTTTCTTTCTCCTCTGCATATTTATGATAAAATCCTTATAACAATGATTAATAATTCATGATTTTCTACACTCAACCTTATATTAGGCACTCAAAGTATGTTAGACTTAATCACAACCTATACTATCATAATAAAACCAAATAATAATAAAAATGCAAGAAAAAGAGATCTGAGAAGGAAAAAAGGTGACTATTAATCCCTCCAAATATGTCTAATGATGGAGCTCATCATCACCCCCTACTGAATGGTTGCTCATCCTCTGAGTAACTAATCCTCCTCCTACATTTCCTTTAAAGTTCTGACAACCCTCCTGATTTCCTGAGGAATAAGTATGGGAGTTTCCACAAGGGGATAAAAACCATTATTCTTTTCGGAATTATCTCATTCTCTATCTTATGCATATGTGTCCTCTTCATCAGTCAGCCCCAACAGCAAAGGTGGGTTGAAATTTAGTCCCAACCATTAGATCTTTTTGGCCTGCATGGCCCTCTTGTATAATGGTGCCCTTTCTAGTGTACCCCTCGGTATTTCTGGAGCATGGTACTCCCTGTTCTTGAGGCTGTGAGGGAGGTTGTTCCATCTCCTCTGGCTGGCCATAATTCACTCATCTTATATCCACCTAGAGACATCACTAAAGTGGTCTATCACCTGGTTTTGAGTTTGAAGGTAGATTTCAACCAGTGCAGGGTCCCTTTCAGTCTCTCGATGGTTAAGGATTACTCCACTTAGGCTAAAAAATTCTGGTTTGATATATAAGGTTTCTCTATTTCTTCTTCCCATGATCTTCCATATCTCTTTTGCTCTAATGTCTTCATTCACCATCCAAGATGCTAGAGCCATTAACTGCATATCCCCCATTGTAGGATTGGGGTGTCAAATATCCATATTTGTCAGCACGAAGTTATGCACATAAAACTCTCCCATCTTTTCCTGATCATCCATGTTAGCTTGCTTGTAGAGATTCATGAATTTCCTACAATCTTGGAAAGGTAGTGATCCATGGGAGGCTAGAGTTTTGATTTGAAATAAAAGCCAATGTTCTTTGAGGTACACAAAATATGAGTCAGAGGGGAATCTATGCTGAAGGACTTCTACGAATAAGTCTGCCATGGTCGCTACTTGCTCCTCTTTTTTCTGTAATTGCTCCTTTAGTGCTACATTCTCTGCATGTGCCCTTTGTAGCTGCTCCTTCAGAATTATCTCTTCAACTCTTTCCTCTCCCCTTGGTGATTCTTCAATGATAATCAGGCTTGTGGGAGACGTTTCTGGGTCTCTCTGATTCTTGTCAGCTCTAGAATACCTAGAGTTTTGCCTTTTTCTCTTTGCGCTTAGAGGAGCTATGGTTGAAACTATCTTTTTGTATTGAGGGGATGTGGTGATGTGTTGTGAGTTTGTTTCTCACCCACTTTCTGCTATTTCTATGACTTCTATGGCTATCTCTTTTGTATTTCTTTGTCCCTTTGTCTCTTCCTCTTCTTCTTTCGGTTCTTCTTGTTTTTTCTGGTTCTTCCTCTTCTTCTTTAAGCGTTCTGTGCTTCCATAGGTATCTATCCCTTTAAAAATTTTCCATCTACTGGTTTGGATCAGACGACATCTCCTTTTATTAGATAGCGCAGCTAATTTTGGAGTCCTTATGTAACTCGACTTAGCTCCAGTTCTGTTGTAGACAATTGTTTCCTTCTCTTGTTAGTTCATAATATATTGTGTGTTTCCTCCCCTCATTCACCTCTACTCCATTTGATTTAGATTCTTTTCTTTTGCATGCCCAGGTGGCATGTACTACCTTTTTTATTCTATTCATACCTCACTGTGGTGGACGAGTTAACTAGCCACCTTTTTTCCCCTTAAACTCTAAGTATGCAAATTAATGATTGATGGCTATTATGGATGTCTAGATAGGGGTGAGAATACATACCTGAGTTTACCTATTTTTTCCAAGGTGGTTGCAGGAGAGGGAGGTTGGAGACAAGCCTTTTAGATGTTGTGTTCCTCACCATATTCCTGTACTTTGAAAGAGAATTTTGTTGAATAAGCTTCCTCAGTGAGTTGATAATCTTTTCTTGTTGTTTCTCTCTACTGTGGATGTGACATGGGGTGCTTGAGATGCCATGGGTGGAATTCTCGTTCTCCTGGAGTTTGTTATGCCGCTTTCCTTCTTGTTCTTCTTGGCATTCCATGAACAACTTTGTTTTTTTTAAGGAACTTCCTGATGTTTGTAGCAGTCTGTTTTTGTGTTGCTTATCTTGCTACATTTTTCTCAGGAATGGAGGAGTGTGGTGTATCGACGTGATGAAGTTATGAAGGTGAATGCTTCCCTGTGTTTCCAGAAACCGTTAACAACCTGCCAAAAAACAAACACAGAAAACATAGAGATGCAGATGTGTATATATATATATGTGTGTGTGTGTGTGTGTATATTGTTCTTTTTCTCTTCTTTTTTTTTGAAAGAAAGTGAGTTGCCTCCATGGAGGTTTTCAACCCACAAAATTTCCTTGGGCACCTCAGAGAGGTTTTCCCCCATGGATATTTATTCTCTTTTTCTCTTTTTTTTTTTTTTTAGCAAGCGAGTTTCCTCCATCGAGGTTTTAAACCCACAATCTTATTCTTTTTTTATTTTTTATTTTTTTTAAGCAAGTAAGTTGCCTCCATTGAGGTGTTCAACCCACAAGCTTATTATTTTTACTTTTTTTTTTTTTTTTGAGCAAGTGAGCTGCCTCCATCGAGGTTTTCAACCCACAAGCTTATTCTTTTTTCTTTTTTTTTTAGGAGGTGTGGGAAACTATGGAGTTTCTCATCACATACACCTCTCTTCTTATTGAATTTATGAACTGTACCTTTTTGTTGAAGCCTATAAGATCTCTGCTTCAAACATTGGGGAAAACCACCCGGTCGGGACCTTAGGACAACTCCTTATCCATTTGGTATGGTGGCTTCGACTGGATTGAAAGGACCAATTTCCTTATAACTAATGGGTTGGTGATGGGTTGATTTGGATGAGTGAAAATGGGACTAAATAACTTAAATAAAACTATCTAATTTAAACTAAATACTGATAAAGAAATTCTAAGACTAACCCAGGTATCATATGTGAATACAACTTAAAATTATTCCAATTTAACAATAACCATAAAAATGTATTAAAGTTTAATTGAAATGTGCAGTAACAAATAAAGATAACTCTACTTAAAAAATTAAACAGAGTTATATTAGCATATTGTATTCATCATTGTATATCATCTCCATACACTTATGAAAGATAACATTTCAATTATACTAAAAAATGATATATAAAGAAACGTTGTTAAAACCAAATGTATATAAATGATAGCAAATTTTAAAGCGAATATCATAAGACAAAAGAAATCAATAGTGAACAGATAAAAATAACTTATCCATCTTGAAAGCTTTCAAATGAAATCTGATACTCTAATCCAGTAATTCTGATGCAAAATCAAATCCAAGGTACAAAAATGCAACATGTTAAAGATAATTCTACATAAGATCACTAGATGTGATCCTTTATAAAATATAAGAGTCAGTGGAGTACAGAAATGTAATCTCCAAGTCAAAAATATTATGATTCAGGACCCCTCTCTAAATGCATGAGAAGGGTCTAAATACTACTAGCTAAATCTAAAAATAGTTTATTACAAAAATTAAGGATTCGGTTTAAATGACCGTCCTTTTCCTAGGCAAAAATACAGTAAAAATAAAACTAAATCTAAAAATAAAGACTATTAAGTAACTACTTATGAACTTGATCTTTAAACTTGCAAGCATCCAACATTGTTTTGAGAAAAGGTGGTTGGCCGACCTCAGATTTTAACTGTCCTGAAAAGACAAAATCGGCAAGTGTAGGCGCAATCTTCTCAGCAGTCAGCAGAACTAATGATGCAGTTAAGCACACTGTGTTGACTGTGTGGTTTCACTAAATATGTCCAGTAAGAATCCCAGTTTAATCTTGTCAATCCTTGGATTGATTTTGCTTTTTCTTCCACCTTTTGTGTCCATTCTATTTGCAATTGATGCGCCTATGGAAGATATCCCGGAACAGTTTCTGAAATCAAATTTGCTTTGTGCAAATTCTCATTTACAAAATCAGTAAGACTGCTTGCTGCTGTAGCCGACTCTTCTGCTGCTTTCTCTGCCCCTTTGATTTGTGCATCCCAGTCATTGAAAAGTATTTCTTTATGGTTTTCATTAATAATTGGTGCACCAACTTTTCTTCCTTCCTCTGTTTTTTGCCATACCAAATAAGCAGTAACTTTTTCATTAATTAAATCATAATCATTTCGTAAATCTACGACATAATTAGTGATCTCATCACTTTCTTGACAAAAAGAGTTCCATTTCAAGATTTTTTGGCATAAGACTTCTTCTTGTTGCAGTACTTGATTGTTTAAAGAAATAGTTTCTGAAACAAACTCTGGAAGTTTAGGATCATCTTTGTGTTGATCTTGAATAATCTGTATTTGTTTCTCTTTATCAGCTAAACTTTTTTGATATCCAATTTTCATTTCTTGAAGTTGTTGCTGTAACTTTTCAAGTTTCATCTGTGCTTCATTATTGGCCTGTACCTGTTGCAATTGCTGTTGCAGAACTTGTATCTGTTCTTCTTTTTCATTTAATAAGAGCTATATCTCAAATGCTTTGTCAATAGTTGCGGAAGCATAAGCCCCCGTAATCTGAGATAACTTAGCAAGATTATCAGTAGGCTCTGTGGTAGGATCCTCCCACAAAACATCTAATTGTTCTGCTTCAGTAGCAATTGCACTTTCTAATTTTCTCTTTTTTCTTTGCTTCTTCACTACTGCTTTATACTTCAGGTTGTAGAATACATCTAGAGGAGGAATGTCCTCTACATTAAGTACAATTTCAGAAGAGGGAGTGACAGGTATATGCTCAGTTTCTGTGACTGTGCCACTTATTCCTGTGCTCAAAACTTTTGTTGTCTGTACAGGGGTCTATATATTCTGTCCTTCCACATTAAGCAATTGATTAAAGCTTTCCCATTCTTTGTCTAATTCAATTGTGACTGATTGTTGCTGTACTTTGGTAGGAGGAGGATTTATCTGTTGATAAGTCAAAATTTGATGTTGTGAAAGATCTTTCGATTGAGCAATATCTTTCACTAATTCTTCATTTCTATCATGCTCTTCATTAGACTTATCAGAACGTTCAGAAGTCTCTCTTTCATATTTGACTTAGACTTATCTGTACCTGAACTGCTGTTGAGACTGACACTAGGAGTTGGTTCCCTTGCGGGTTCCAAACACAAATCTTCCAATGGGATGGTGGTCAATCTTCTTTCTCTGTAGAATTTAAATTCTTGAAATTGTTTTAGAGATAACTGCATCTGTGCCGAATGTAGAATTTCTTTCAGTGTGGATTTTTCTAGGAATATATCATCGAAAGGGTCCTCTTCTCCAGAAAATATATTTACTTTGATTGCAGTGGTGAAATTTTTAGCAACTTCATTAGGGTCGAATAACCTTTTTGCAAATTTAAACAATTGTAAGCATGTAATATTGCTTACTTCCTTGAATGCATGTCCAACATCAAATAATTAAAATGTTCCACAAGCTACGGGAAATTGTGGCCAAATGGCCTTCTTCTTATCCTTTAATTCCTTTGTCAAACCTCCTTCACCATAGGTTTGGTATGCAATTTCCCGAGCTATAATTTTATCAGAAACATATAAGGGTAAAACATGAGGGGAAGCAGAGCTTCCAAAAACTCTCACATAGGTAAACCACTCTTCCCCAAACCATCGTGCGACAGGGAGAATGTTGACTTGTGCTTCCGGGGAAAACCTTGGAGCATCTTTATTATACAATGTTTTGTGCAGAGGCAACATTATGCCGTGGAAAATCTTGTAAAAATGAGGAATAAACTTGGATTCCCACAATTTTTTGTGATACACATGAATAGGAAAAGGATATTGAATCTTCCATTGCCAACCCATCAAAGGGAATTTAGAAACAAAGCAGATAGCGTCCATAACATAAGTAGATAGATAAAAAGGAGGATAAATCTTCCGAGAAACAATTCGTTTAGACCGGTAATTGAAAATAGCAGTGGCTAAATTGTCAGATAATATTTTGGCCCAGTCTACAATAGTAGCATTAACAACAGCATTTAACAATGGAAACCATTCAGGTAAGACCATATTTATATCAGGCTTTCCAAGAAGCCTGCATAACATAGCAGCAACAAAACAATATGGAGAGGTGAGTGAACCAGTACTATACATACCATGTTTGTTTTTCTTCAATGGTTCATCTCTTCTGGTCCATTCCCTTGTGCATTCCACAAAATTTGCATGTTCTTTGGAAAACTTTTCCATAAATTGTTTATTATAAGTTGCCTGAGGTTCCGGCAAATGATACATCAGCCTCAAATTTTCCATAGTGAACGACTCGATGAGCTCTTGATCTAGAGTTTAAATTTCCTGTCTGAAATATCGGTGCTGTCCAACACCCATTTTACCATGTCTGAATACGGAGGAATTCTTGGTCTTGCTGCTATCCGGTGCAGAAATGAACAAGCCAGGTCTTTAAGGGTTGCTTCAGATGAATAACTTAATCCTGCAATAGCCGCAACTTGCATCACCCTGGGATTTTCTTCTTCGAGCAAATTATACATTCCTTCCTAGGTGGTTATACCGGCATCCTTATTGCAAGCAGTGTCCGCATACAGTGAAGCCATTTCTTTGTTTCCATAACTTGGAGTCTTCTCTTTCTTTCCCATAATACTCTGTGAATGCTTCGTATAGTCTTTTGCTCCTTCGTGCCTGTGGTTTTACGAGTTAAGTGAGAGTAATGACATGATAAAGGTGATGAGATAGTTTTAAATGCAAAAGGAAGATGAAATATATTATTCTAACGGAAACAACCTTTCAATCAAAACAAAATCCTTTTTATTGATAATTGACAATCCATTCATTAATTCAATCATTTAAAGCACATAACGGATATTGATTTATGAAAATATTTACATTGGACAACGAGATTTTAAGAATTTGCGATATTGCGATCTGCGATTTGCTATGCAATATTGCAATATCGCAATATCGCAAATCGCAATTTTCTCAAAGCGTAACCATCGCAAAATCGCAAATATCGCAAATATCGCAAATCGCAAATATCACATATAAAAAGTATTTGTTTAACATTTTTCTGCGATATGTGATTTGCGACCAATATTTTAACGTATAGGATTTTTGGGATCGCATTATCGCAATATCGCAAAGTCGCAGTTTAAAATATTCAGTTTTACAAAAGATATCTACCATCTGCGATGGATGCGCTATTTCACTCAAAGAAAGATTTTATTGTAATCTATCATAAACGTAAGTGTTTCTTAAGCATTTTCTAAGGAATTTCCCTAAGTTATGATAGAAAGTTTTATTTGAAAAGGGAAACAAATAATGATTGATTTTTTGGATTTTTTAACTAAGGGTCCCCATTTATTTAGTATTATTACTAATATTAAATAAAAAGGGGGGTTGTTGCTGGCCACAACAATTGGCGATTCACTGAAAGAAACAGTTATCTCTGAAAAAATAAAATGAACACTATATTTCTAGTAAGTAAATATTTTTAAAGATACTGAAAACTATCTTAAGATAATTCAAATAAAATTTAACTGTGAAAAAGAAATAAAAATCATTCACAATTTCTTTCTAATTCCTTAAGAACAAAAACACTTTTGGGTTATCTCAAGCTTTGATCGGTGTTAATAATGAAGTAAGTGGATTTCTCCAAGTTTGGTTTTATAATATACTCTATTGTCATAGGTATTGCCTCTGCTGCCTGCAAACGTTCATAGTCTCGACAGGGTTACCTTTAAACCATTAACCATTCATTGTCCCATCCAACTAAAATTATGACTTTTTAAAACATAAATTCATAAGACATATTATCTCATGTTTTTGTCTTTTACTTATTTTTTATTTTAAAGAGCCATTGTTCTGGTTTGGTAGCCAGTTAATAACAATGCCATTCACTAGTTGTAATTAAACTGAACAAGTTGGCTCGTGATGAGACCCCTTGTCTTATATTTATAAGCCATTACCATGTTTTGATATGCAGTATTGGTAATGTCAGTTTCATTACTTTCTTATGAACATGGTAAGTCAGCTCATAATGAGACCTCTTATCTCTTAAATTTTTCATATAATTTCTTAGAATTACATTCTAAAAAATCACAACTTAAATGGATGAGGTGAAATAGTTTTATCCTTAAGAATCAATGGATGACAATTTTCAGAGTTTCTTGAGTACCAAGACTTTGAAAAAATCTTTACTTTTATAGATAACCTTTCTTTGCTCAATAAACTTATAATGATTTACATTCTCCTCAAGTATTCAAAAGATCATGTAAATGATTGGAATAATCTTTCAAAGTTTAACATCTTATTTTAACCTATCCAAAAACTGTGATCATCTCTTTAAAAATTCTCATTTACATAAAATAAATATTTATGATATTTTTCCTAAGAAATTTTCTTAACAATAAACAGTCAATTAGAGACTTATTAACAACCTTTATTTGCAAAAACAATTAAAAAATTTGCAGAAAGGAATATGTACAATTAATAAGGGGTTACCTCCTTATGAAAAGAATTTCTTTAAGACAAGCCCATTTATAGGAAGAGATTCTCTCTTTCCTGTTAAATCTTGGAGTATGAATGTATTTGAGCCTATCTTTTCAGCAATCTGAAATGTTCCAAGCCACATTTTCTGAAACTTGGTATGCTTACCTTTTTCTTCATGTGCTTTATCCCATTTCAGAACAAGATCACCCATTGAGAAAAATTTTGAGCTGGTAGAACTTGCATAAAAAGAAGATTTTACAAGTTGTTGATGTTTTTCATGAATAATTTTTGCTTTATCTCTATCTTATTCTAGTTTAAGGATTTGATCATATCTCAATTGAATGGATGAAGAATGATTTTCTTCAATAAATTGCACTAAGGCTAATGATGGAAGAGCTAAATTTGATGGTATCACAACTTCTTTTCCATAAACTAAATTGAAAGGTGAAGTTCCTATTGAAACTTTTTCAGTAATACGATCAGCCCATAGTGCAAAGATTAAAGACTTGTGCCAATTCTTTTGATTTTGATCAATGGTCCTTTTAATGATTTTGATAAGATTTTTGTTAGTGGATTCAGCCAAACCATTACCTTGTGGATAATAATTTGTTGAATATTTCAATTTAAAACCTCTTTTGACTGCAAATTCTATTATACTATTTCCAAAAAAATAAGATGCATTATCAAAGACAAGAGCGTTAGGTACACCAAACCTGGTTATGATGAATTGATCTATGAAATCAATAATTGTATCAGAATTGGCTACCTTCAAAGGGATTGCTTCTACCCATTTTGTAAAGTAATCAGTTGCTGTAAGGATGTATTTGTGCTGTTTGGAAGAATGAGGTACTATCTCACCAATAATGTCAAGCCCCCATTGCTCAAATGGTTGCTCAATATTTACCAATTGCAAAGGAAAAGCTGGTTTCTTTTGTCTTCCACTAGCATTTTGACAAACTTTGCACTTCCTTACATAATCATGCGTATCTTTAAAAAGGGTAGGCCAGTAATAACCAACATGAATTATTTTGTGAGCTGTGGTATCACCTCCAAAATGACCTCCTGCTGGTCCATCATGCAATTCCTGCAACACCTTTTCAGCTTCAGTCTTTTCAAGACATCTTAATAGGATTGAATCATAATTCTTTCTGAATAACACATTATCAATGATCTCATATTTAATAGCTTTTAATCTTAAAGCACGTTTTTTCTTATAACTGAGATTAGAGGGAGCATACCCATTTTTCAAGTAATAGATGAGATCAGCATACTGAGATTCATAATCTGTAATACTTATCTGGCTAACTTGAATATCATTGTTTGGATCTTGTTTTTCTAGTATGTTATGAGCTCCTGCAAATAATCTGCAAAAACCTTGTCCTCTAACAATCTTAGCTGGTTTAATATCAATATCATATTTTTGCAAAGCTGTTACCCAGTTAGCTCTCTTTTCTCCTACTTCTTTTTGAATTAATAATTGTCTCACTGCAGAGAATGGGACAATGATTTTTGTATGTGTTTTCAAGAGAAAATGTCTGAAATGTTTGATTGATTTAAACACAACAAAGGCTTGTTTTTCAACATCGGAATAATTCAGCTCAGCTCCTTGCAGATTTGAGATGAAGAAAGAAATTGGTGCCTCAATTTTATGATCATTGAGCTGTGTTAAGACAGCAGCATAAGATGTTTCGGTGGCAAAAGTATACAAAGTAAAATCTTTAGAAAAATCAGGAGTATTCAATGCTGGTGCATTAATGATTGCTTGTTTGATTGCCCCAAAGGTTTCTTTCTCTTTATGCCCCCATTTGAATACTGAATTCTTCTTGATCATATTTTGCATAGGTAAAACAATTTGAGAAAAATCAGGAATGCATTTTTTTACAAAATTGATTTGCCCAAGAAATGATTGCATGGATTTTTTGTTATGAGGTAAAGAAATATCAGAAATTTCCTTCACTCTATCTGGATCAATATATATACCATATTTTGACACAACAAATCCTAAAAGTTTTCCTTCATCCAAAACAAAAAAAAAATCTTTGGATTTAAGGAAATACCATACCTTCTACATCTTTCAAATATTTGCTTTAGATCATGTAAATCATTGGCTCTCTTTTTTGAAAATACTGTTATGTCATCAAGATAAAAAAACAACTGATTTATTGATCAGACCTTAAAATGCTATATCCATGGCTCTTTGGAAAGTTGCTCCTGCATTTATTAGACCAAAAGGCATTTTCTGATAAGCATAGGTTCCCCATTTGGTTCTGAAAGTTGTTTTCAATCTGTCATCTCGATGAACTAAAACTTGATTATAGCCTGAAAATCCATCAAGAAAGGACATGAGTTTAGAACCAGCTACCTTTTGAAGTATCTGTTCTATGGTTGGCAATGGGAAATTGTCTTTTAAACATGCCTTGTTTAAATTTCTAAAATCAATACAGATTTTTATATCACCATTTTTCTTCCTTACAGGTACTATATTGGAAACCCAATTGGAATGCCTTACAAGAAAAATGATTTTGGCTTTTAAAAGCTTATTAAGTTCTAATTTGATTTGACCTTCGAGATTTGGATGAATCTTTCTTAACTTCTGTTGAACAGGTTTAAAATTAGGCAGCATTGGAATTGTGTGTTGAATAACAGAAGTATCATAGGTCTTTAAATCTGCATAATTCCAAGAAAAGATATTTTTATACCTACTCAGAAGTTTAATGAAAGCATTCCTTTCCTCTGGAGTTAAATTGAGTCCTAAATTAACATTTTGAGGATTAGAGTCAGAACCAAGATTTACTAATTCAAACTTCAAAGTGGAACTTTGAAGTTTAGCATTACTGACTTTCTTGAATCTGTCTTTAATATCATATAAGTCCTCTAATTTAACAACAGATTTCGGAATGGGATTTTCATTACCTTTTGAGGCAATTTGTAAATCATGATCATCCTCATCAATAATTTGTTCATCATATGATTTCTCTGAAGTCATGAAATTTAAAATATCTTGATCATGGTAAAATACTCTCCAATTTGTGATATTGTCTGGAACAGATGGGCGAAAAATAAATTCTACTGAAAATCTATCAGGACTGCAATCTTTAGTAGGAAGGAGTTTAGATGCAACATTAGCTAACAAATCAGCTGATGTATTTTGATTCCTAGGAATAGAAGAAATATTGAATGCTAAAAAATGAGTGGTAAGATCTTGAACTAGGGTTTGATAGTGTTTAAGATGTCCTGAAAGGCAATGGATAGTATTCCTAACTTGTTTTATGACAATTTCGGAATCACCAAAGACTTTCAAGTCTTTAACATCTAACCCTATTGCTTTATAAAGTCCTTGAATCAAGGCTTCATATTCTGCAGTATTGTTTGTACACTTAAATTCTAACCTACATGATAGCATGGTTTTCTCTCCATCTAGATCAATTAAGATGCATCCTGCTCTAGCTCCATCACTAGATTTTGATCCATCAAAATATAACGACCAAAATAAAGATTTATCTATTGGCTTATCTACAATTACATCAGAAATATTTACAATTCTGGAAGAATCAGACTGTGAAAAATTTTCTATTTGAGAAACAAAAGTATTTACAGAAAAGGGTGATTGTGGTGCTTTGAAGTTCCCAAGGAATGACTCAGCAGAATAACCTCCAAGAATATTGTTGTTGAAAGCCACAGGCTCATTAGATTGTTCAAATTCAGTGACAGTGTGCATCATATGTTTTTCTCGTTCAACTTTGATTTGATTTGGTTTCCATTTGTATGGAAGCCACATATGTGAATAATCAGTTGCGATATAGCCATTAAGTTTTGCAGACCAGTCCCTGCTTAAAACCAATCCATAGAATTCAGGAATATTTGCAATCAAAACATCAAATATTTGGACAATCCTAGGATCGGAAGCTAGTCTGATAGTAACTGAATTGATTTCTCCTACAAATTGAACTTTAGAGCGATCTAATTGAACAATATGAACTGCCGATTTCTGTGGTTAAATATTCAATTTGGCACAAATAGAAGTAGGAATTATATTAGAGGATGCTCCAGAATCGATTAAACAATTATGCAGATTTTTATTGTACATTTCATAAGTCAAAAGAAAAGGAGGAGTCTGAGAATTTGATCTTTCTCCAATGAGCACAGTATCAGTAGCATCTACTTTGTCCGGTGGTTTACCAGTTCCTTTAGCTGCTTTTGCAGCTACACCACTTGGTAAAGGAGAAATTGGTGTAGCATTTAATTCTTTTAATAACAACTTCTGCTGGTGTTTTATTTTGCTGAGTTCATGTAAGGAAATATTGGCTTTAATATTTTTCATGTCTTCAACAATGTTATACTCCATAGGATCTGACACCACTAAAGTCTTTATTGTTGATGTAGGAGGATTAGAAGAAGATGGCTGATTTTGAGTAGGTAACGGAGAATTTTTCTTTGCAGGGGATTTTTCTTTGGTACTTGGAGTTGTAATTTTCTTTTTAGGAACTGTTTGTACAGGCTCCGATGTAGATTTACTCCTAGTACTTACATGCATAGCTTCTTGTTCTACCTCACTATTAGAATTAGAGATAATAAAATCCCACATTCCATGTAATTCAGCTATTTCTTCATTCTCATATTCCTCCTCTGATACTAGAGGAGTATCTTCTTCTTCTTCCTCTTCTGATTCTGCATTAGAGATTGAATTGGGAGGTTTAGATTCAACTTGATTTCTTTTGAAATTTCGGAATGGTTTTTTCACAGAAGTTTCAGCTACTTGTTTTTTTATTTCAACCATTTCATTCGACATGGTTTTAAGAACTTTTTGTAAACCTTCCATGTCGTATGGGTCTTCGGCCTTCTTCCTTGAATCATATTTGAAGCTAACCTTCTTGGATTTCTTTTCCTCAATAGCAATTTTCTTTTCTAGAGAAATAATTCGTTTCTCTACTACAATAGCCTCTTTCATATTCTCGGCTAACATAGGTTTTGCAGCTCTATCTACAAAAATTGCTATGTTTGAGGGCAAAGCAGTTATGTACCATTCACTTCTGACTTGTTCACTAGGCCTTGAATCTGTGTGGATTTTGTTCAAGAGTTTGTTGAATCTAGCGTTAAAATCTTTAATGGGCTCCTTGGGTTCTGTCTTCAAATTTGAGAGATCGTTGATTAAAGTAGCTATTGATCTGTCATCTCCAAATTTGGTTAAAAAATGATCTGCAAAAATGGCCCAACTTGTTATGGATCACGAAGGTAATGAAAAGTACCAGGATCCTACTTCCCCTTGAAGAGTATAAGTAAATAGTCTGACTACAACATCTTCTTCTACAACTCCATTCAAATTTACAGCCAACATAAAGTTATTGATGTGTTCTTCAGCTTGAATGTTAAGATCTGGACTGAACTTTGGAAGCCATTTTCCAGGATTGTCAGGTAAATCATGTAAAGGTGCAGGCATGTTTACAGTCCCTGGAGTAGCCCATGGTCTAGCCATTATTGTAACAACTGTTGGAGGAGTAGTAGATACTGTTGGTGTCGGAACAGAAGTGGTTGGAATAGATGATGTTGAAATTGATGATGAATGAGCAGATGGTGATTGAGTAGATGATATGGAAACAACTGCACTTTGTTGAGTTGGGGTTTCGGAAACAGGTGATTGAATATGAGATGAAGAACTTACATCACTTTTTGATTCCGATTGAGTTCTTTTTGTCTTGAATATACTAGGTAAAGGGAATTATTTCGGATAAATACCAAGTTTTTCACTTTGAAGCCTATTAAGAGGTTTTGAAGGAACAAATTTTGAGCTTACACTACCTTCAGATATTTCACTCTTCTAGAGATAATGAGAATCCTTTCAATTTATGAATTAAATCTTGTACTTCAGGAGACTCAGGATTTTTATTGTCTGATTGTTTTGAGATTTTGGTAGTGGGTGTCTGAATATTCTTCTCAATTCATTCTATAGGATTTTGCAATTCAGAAGAAATTGAAGTTATTGAGGGTGTTTTGCTCTCAGAATGGCCTGTGGATAAATATTCACTTGCCATTCATAGCTCAGGCCCTCTTTCTAGCACCAAAAATGTTGAAGCCTAGAAGATCTCTGCTTCAAACATTGGGGAAAACCACCCGGTCGGGACCTTAGGACAGCTCCTTATCCGTTTGGTATGGTGGCTTCAACTGGATTGAAAGGACCAGTTTCCTTATAACTAATGGGTTGGTGATGGGTTGATTTGGATGAGTGAAAATGGGACTACATAACTGAAATAAAACTATCTAATTTAAACTAAATACTGATAAAGAAATTCTAAGACTAACCCGGGTATCATATGTGAATACAACTTAAAATTATTCCAATTTAACAATAACCATAAAAATGTATTAAATTTTAATTGAAATGTGCAGTAACAAATAAAGATAACTATGTTTAAGAAATTAAACAGAGTTATATTAGCATATTGTATTCATCATTGTATATCATCTACATACACTTATGAAAGATAACATTTCAATTATACTCAAAAATGATATATAAAGAAACGTTGTTAAAACCAAATGTATATAAATGATAGAAAATTTTAAAGCGAATATCATAAGACAAAAAAAATCAATAGTGAACAGATAAAAATACCTTATCCATCTTGAAAGCTTTCAAATGAAATCTAATACTCTAATCCAGTAATTCTGATGCAAAATCAAATCCAAGGTACAAAAATGCAACACTTTAAAGATAATTCTGCATAAGATCACTAGATGTGATCCTTTATAAAATATAAGAGTCAGTGGAGTACAGAAATGTAATCTCCAAGTCAAAAATATTATAATTCAGGACCCCTCTCTAAATGCATGAGAAGGGTCTAAATACTACTAGCTAAATCTAAAAATAGTTTATTACAAAAATTAAGGATTCGGTTTAAATGACCATCCTTTTCCTAGGCAAAAATACAGTAAAACTAAAACTAAATCTAAAAATAAAGACTATTAAGTAACTACTTATGAACTTGATCTTTAAATTTGCAAGCATCCAGCATTGTTTTGAGAAGAGGTGGTTGGCCGACTTCGGATTTTAACTGTCCTGAAAAGAAAGAATCAGCAAGTGTAGGTGCAATCTTCTCAGCAGAACTAATGATGCAATTAAGCACATTGTGTTGACTGTGTGGTTTCACTAAATATGTCCAGTAAGAATCCCAGTTTAATCTTGTCAATCCTTGGAATGATTTTTCTTTTTCTTCCACCTTTTGTGTCCATTCTGTTTGCAATTGATGCGCCTGTGGAAGATATCCCGGAACAGTTTCTGAAATCAAATTTGCTTTGTGCAAATTCTCATTTACAAAATCAGTAATACTGCTTGCTGCTGTAGCCGACTCTTCTGCTGCTTTCTCTGCCCCTCTAATTTGTGCATCCCAGTCATTGAAAAGTATTTCTTTATGGTTTTCATTAATAATTGGTGCACCAGCTTTTCTTCCTTCCTCTATTTTTTGCCATACCAAATAATCAGTAACTTTTTCATTAATTAAATCATAGTCATTTCGTAAATCTACGACATGATTAGTGATCTTATCACTTTCTTGACAAAAAGAGTTCCATTGCAAGATTTTTTGGCATAATACTTCTTCTTGTTGCAGTACTTGATTGTTTAAAGAAATAGTTTCTGAAATAAACTCTGGAAGTTTAGGATCATCTTTGTGCTGATCTTGGATAATCTGTATTTGTTTCTCTTTATCAGCGAAAATTTTTTGATATCCAATTTTCATTTCTTGAAGTTGTTGCTGTAACTTTTCAAGTTTCATCTGTGCTTCATTATTGGCCTGTACCTGTTGCAATTGCTGTTGCAGAACTTGTATCTGTTCTTATTTTTCATTGAATAAGAGTTGTATCTCAAATGCTTTGTCAATAGTTGCGGAAGCATAAGCCCCCATAATCTGAGATAACTTAGCAAGATTATCAGTAGGCTCTGTGGTAGGATCCTTCCATAAAACATCTAATTGTTCTGCTTCAGTAGCAATTGAACCTTCTAATTTTCTCTTTTTCCTTTTCTTCTTCACTATTGCTTTATACTTCGGGTTGTAGAATACATCTAGAGGAGGAATGTCCTCTACATTAAGTACAATTTCAGAAGAGGGAGTGACAGGTATATGCTCAGTTTCTGTGACTGTGCCACTTATTCCTGTGCTCAAAACTTTTGTTGTCTATACAGGGGTATGTATATTCTGTCCTTCCACATTAAGCAATTGATTAAAGCTTTCCCATTCTTTGTCTAGTTGAATTGTGACTGACTGCTGCTATACATTGGTAGGAGGAGGATTTATCTGCTGAGAAGTCAAAATTTGCTGTTGTGAAAGTTCTTTCGATTGAGCAGTATATTTCACTAATTATTCATTTCTATCCTGCTCTTCATTAGACTTATAAGAACGTTCAGAAGTCTCTCTTTCAGATTTTGACTTAGACTTATCTGTACCTGAGCTGCCGTTGAGACTGACACTAGGAGTTGGTTCCCTTGCGGGTTCCAAACGAAAATTTTCCAATGGGATGGTGGTCAGTCTTCTTTCTCTGTAAACTGTAAATTCTTGAAATTGTTCTGGAGATAACTACATCTGTGCCGAATGTAGAATTTCTTTCAGTGTGGATTTTTCTAGGAATATATCATCGAAAGGGTCCTCTTCTCTGGAAAATATCTTTACTTTGACTGCAGTGGTGAAATTTTTAGCAACTTCATTAGGGTTGAATAACCTTTTTGAAAATTTAAACAATTGTAAGCATGTAATATTGCTTACTTCCTTGAATGCATGTCCAACATCAAATAATGAAAATGTTCCACAGGCTATGGGAAATTGTGGCCAAATTTCCTTCTTCTTATCCTTTAATTTCTTTGTCAAACCTCCTTCACCACAGGTTTGGTATGCAATTTCCCGAGATATAAGTTTATCAGAAACATATAAGGGTAAAACATGAGGGGAAGCAGAGCTTCCAAAAACTCTCACATAGGTAAACCACTCTTCCCCAAACCATCGTGCGACAGGGAGAATGTCGACTTGTGCTTCCAGGGAAAACCTTGGAGCATCTTTATTATACAATGTTTTGTGCAGAGGCAACATTATGCCGTGGAAAATCTTGTAAAAATGAGGAATAAACTTGGATTCCCACAATTCTTTGTGATACACATGAATAGGCAAAGGATCTTGAATTGTCCATTTCCAACCCATCAAAGGGAATTTAGAAACAAAGCAGATAGCGTCCATAACATAAGAAGATAGATAAAAAGGAGGATAAATCCTCTGAGAAACAATTCGTTTAGACCGGTAATTGAAAATAGCAGTGGCTAAATTGTCAGATAATATTTTGGCCCAGTCTACAATAGTAGCGTTAACAACAACATTTAACAATAGAAGCCATTCAGGTAAGACCATATTTATATCAGGCTTTCCAAAAAGTCTACATAACATAGCAGCAGCAAAACAATATGGAGAGGTGAGTGAACCAGTACTATACATACCGTGTTTGTTTTTCTTCAATGGTTCATCTCTTTTGGTCCATTCCCTTGTGCATTCCGCCAAATTTGCATGTTCTTTAGCAAAATTCTCCATAAATTGTTTATTATAAGTCGCCTGAGGTTCCGGCAAATGATACATCAGCCTCAAATTTTCCTTAGTGAATGACCTGATGAGCTCTTGATCTAGAGCTCTAAATTTCCCGTCTGAAATATCAGTGCCGTCCAGCACCCATTTTACCATGTATGAATATGGAAGAATTCTTGGTCTTGCTGCTATCCGGTGCAGAAATGAACAAGCCAGGTCTTTAAGGGTTGCTTCAGATGAATTACTTGATCCTGCAGTAGCCGCAACTTTCATCACCCTGGGATTTTCTTCTTCGAGAAAATTATACATTCCTTCCCAGGTGGTTATACCGGCATCCTTATTGCAAGCAGTGTCCGCATACAGTGAAGCCATTTCTTTTTTTTCAGAACTTGGAGTCTTCTCTTTCTTTCCCATAATACTCTGTGAATGCTTCGTATAGTCTTTTGCTCCTTCACGCCTGCGGTTTTACGAGTTAAGTGAGAGTAATGACATGAGAAAGGTGATGAGATAGTTTTAAATGCAAAAGGCAGATGAAATATATTATTCTAACGGAAACAACCTTTCAATCAAAACAAAATCCTTTTTATTGATAATTGACAATCCATTCATTAATTCAATCATTTGAAGCACATAACGGATATTTATTTATGAAAATATTTACATTGGACAACGAGCTTTTAATAATTTGTGATATTGCGATCTGCGATTTGCTATGCAATATCGCAATATCGCAAATCGTAATTTTCTCAAAGTGTAACCATCGCAAAATCGCAAATATCGCAAAATCGCAAATCGCAAATATCACATATAAAAAGTATTCGTTTAACATTTTTCTCCGATATGGGATTTGCGACCAGTATTTTAACGTATAGGATTTTTGGGATCGCATTATCGCAATATCGCAAAGTCGCAGTTTAAAAGATTCAGTTTTACAAAAGATATCTACCATTTGCAATGGATGCGCTATTTCGCTCAAAGAAAGATTTTATTGTAATCTATCATAAACTTAAGTGTTTCTTAAGTATTTTCTAAGGAATTTCCCTAAGCTATGATAGAAAGTTTTATTTGAAAAGGGAAACAAATAATGATTGATTTTTTGGATTTTTCAACTAAGGGTCCCCATTTATTTAGTAATATTACTAATATTAAATAAAAAAGGGGGATTGTTGCTGGCCACAACACTTTGACAAAGGCTTCTTGTAAATTTTAAGTCAGTGGCCATTGACAAGCAAGGGGATTCCTTCCTCATCTATGGTTCTGATTTGAACTGCACCATTATAAAAACATTTTTCCACTATGTAAGGTCATAACCATCTTGTCATCAACTTGCCTTTAAAACATTTAAACCTTGAATCATAAAAAAAAGCCAAATATCCTTCTTGGAAGGTCTTTTCTTTTATGTTCTTGTCATTCCATACCTTCCTTTGCAGTTGAACTACCTCTGTGTGGAGAAGTGCTTGCATTTTGAACTCATCCAATCTGTTTAGTTGCAACAACCTCTCTCTTTGAGAATTTGATACACCTAGATTTAATTCGGCTCTCATTCTTAAAGTATTTAATTCAAACTCAAATAAAAGTAGAGCTTTCTTACCATAGACTAGTTCATAAAGAGTGAATCTTGTTGTTGTCTTCCAAGTAGTGTTGTAGGCCCAAGTAACTTCTACCAATCTATCTACCCAATCTTTTCTTCTGCTGCTTACAACCTTGGTGAGGATTCTCTCTAAATCTCTATTATTTACCTCTACTTGGTCATTCGCCTGAGGGTGATAGGCAGTAGAAGTTCTATGCTTAATCTTGTGCTTCCTCAAAATATTCTCAATGACGTGAGAGGTGAATTTTGCTCCATGATCAGTGACTATTTCGTTGGGGTATCCAAATTTGTAAAACACATTCCCCCTTAGAAATTCTACTACTTTCTCCTCGGCTGCTACCTTCACTGCTTTTGCTTCATCCCACTTTTCCAGTTAATCAGTGTAGACTATGATATACTTATTTTGTCTGGATTGTGGATCGATAGGTCCAAAAAATTCCATGCCCCACTTATCAAATGGTTCAAGAGCCACCCAAGGGTGTAAAGGAATTTCATCCCTTTGTTTGGGTTTCCCCATCCTTTGGCACTGGTCACACCTGTTGGTGTCTCTTTTGGAATCTTGGTGAAGGGTAGGCCAATAATATCCTACCTGCAAAACTTTGTAAGCATTTCTCTTTGCAGAAAAGTGGCCTCCACGTGGGTTGTCATGTCATTCATAGAGGATATAAAAAACCTCTTCCTCCCTCACACATCTCCTTAGGATTTGATTAGAGCCTAGCTTGAAAATATTTCCCCCAATCCATGTGAAAGGGGCACTTTTTCTAATGATTCTGCTCCTCCCCCTGAATGAAATATTAGGAGCGAGTTTTCCAAAAACCAATTAGTTGGATATATCAGAAAACCATGGTGAGAGTGCTGATAATGAAAAGAGGTGTTCATCTAGTATTTGGTCATCCACCATTCCTTCTTCACCTGCAGGGAGAACTAACCTGGAAAAAAAATCTGCAACAACATTCTCCTCTCTAGGTTTATCAACAATAGTCAAATCAAATTGCTGCAAAAGTAACAACCATCTAATTATCCTAGAATTTACAAAGGGTTTGTTCATTAAATACTTGATGGTTGCATGATCCATTTGGAAAAAGGTCTGATATCCAGTGACATAATGCCTGGATTTGTTCAATGCATGGACAATGGCTAACATCTCCTTCTCAATAACAGTATAATTCATCTCGGCCTTTGACAAATTATTGTTGATGAAATAAATGGCATAAGGGATTGTGTCCTCTAATTGTCCTAATGCTGCCCCTACAACTTTTTCTGATGCATCAGTGTCGAAGTGGAAAGGCAAAGTCCAATTTGGACCTCGAAGGATGGGGGCAGTAGTCAACTGTTTCTGAATGAGCTTGAAAGCCTCTTGATAAGCGCCAGACCAGATAAACTCAAAATATTTGGCCAATAATACAAATAATGTAAAAGCCATATTGCTAAAATCTTTGATGAACCTTCTATAGTAACCAACTAAGCCTAAGAAACTCCTGATATCTTTCTGCTTTTAAGGAGAAGGTACCATTTGATGATAGTGATTTTGTTCGGGTCTACCTGTATACCTGCTTGGGATATGGAGTGTCCTAATACAACCCTTTCCTTCTTCAGGAATTCACACTTTTCTGGGCTCAAGGAGAGATGCATATCAATACACCTTCTTAGTACTTTACCCAAATTGGAGAGAGCTTCCCGTAAGTCATCCCCATATGGTGTGAAATCATCGATGTATATTATGACAAATTCATGGACTAACTCAAAAAAAATTCTCAGGATAGCCCTTTGGAAGGTGGTTAGGGCATTGCATAACCAAAAGGGTAGGACTTTATAAGAAAAGGTACCCCAAGGGTAGGAGAAAGTAGTATTATCCTATTCTTCGAGGTTGATTTGAATCTGATTGTACCCACTAGACCCATCTAAGAAGGAAAATAACTTCTTCCCTGCAAGGCCAACCAAGACTTGGTCTATAAAGGGCAAAGGGAAATGGTTTTTCTTGTTGGCTTTGTTAAGTTCTTGATAATAAACACAAATTCGCCACTTCCCATTCTTCTTCGGGACTAAGACAAGAGGAGATACCCACTCATTATTGGATATAGGATATATGAACCCTGCATCCAATAGTTTCTACAGCTCTTCTTTGACTATGTCCTTCAGAGCCAGGTTCATCCTTCTTTGGGGTTGTCTCACAGCTTGCATCCTTATTTAATGTAAATTTGATGCATGCATACTGAAGGATGCACCACTTTCATGTCCTTGTAATCCCAAGCAAATGCTTCAAGATTTTCTTTCCAAAGATGGCATAGTTGCTTCTCTTCTTCATTCGAGAGGTTTGGGTTGATTTTCAGAGATCTAGATGGGCCAAACTCAATATCCTTGGTGGTTTTAGAGGTTGTCTCAAATGAGTGCACTTCCATCCAACTTTTGCTTTCAGACTCTTTGACTAAGGTTTCGAGAGGAGTGTTAGTGGAGGACTGGTTTTGAATGGCATGGTTGATGAGTTCATCTTCATCAAGATGCCCCCCTCTAAGAATAGCATCTATTAGGTTGTGATAATTAACATGGACCTTGATCTCTTCATAATATTTTTTATCCTAAATGACTATGAGGCTTATCTAGTTAGCCTCATCCTTCCAGAATATAACTCATGTTGCTAACATCTTGTCAACTTCCCTTTTGACCTTCTCTTTGACATGCATCGGGCTTCAAAATTATTTTCACCTCTCCCGAATCTCCTTTAATACCCTTCAAATCTGAAACTAATGCAGGGAATAGATCCTCATATTCATTAAGCATGTCAAAGATCTCCTTGGTTTGTAGGATTGATATAGTCCTCTCTCTTTCCTGTGGTTAGCTAGTATAGTTGGTTGAGAATATTGGTTTCTTTGGTATCATTTATTGGCTTCATGTACCTAGGACCCTGATAAATATCTAAAGGTTGAATGACTCTGACCCTGTCCACTTCAAAAGTCATGGCTTCCAATTTTAGATCAATGATGGCATAGTTTTCAAAATCCCAACCAACTCCTAAAATTTTTTGATAGGGATCCTTATATATGATGATATCAACGACTTCAAAATCATCATAAGTCTTCACACCAGTGAGATTTACTTCCACATCATATAGCTGACCAATAGGAAAAATACAATTTTGGTTAGCCATCTACAACTAGATTGGACAAAACACTATTTTAATCCTTCTCAGTGCTTCCCAAGTCTATTTTAGTGAAATATTAACATAAGAACCCAAATCCAACATATTTTCCTTCATCTAATACCCTCCAATCTGAGCCTCAGTGTTGAACACTCTCCGAGCTCTTCGTTTGTTGTGTCTAACTCTTCTATTCTGCTGCTCTGGTAAATTTATGGAAATGGGGTGTTTTGATAACTCCTCATCCTTCACGAAATATTCTTCTGTAACTATTGATAAAGTTGTTCATTTCTCAAAATGTCAAGAAATAGAACCACATGGGAAGATGTTGTGTGGATTTTGTATAAAATCAAGGGTTATTTGATGGCCTCCTTTTAGGACTAAAATTATGGTATTTACATCATCCTAAAATATTACGACTATGATAAGAAGATCCAATCTCCTTAAAAATATCTGTAGCATCCTTATAATACCTATTTTGTTGAATATGATCATATTGAGCTTGTGACATTCTTCTTTTCTGATAAGTGGTTGTGCAGAATATTCCTTGTTAGTACTAGTCCTAGTTCCTCTGCGGGTGAATATATTAATATAGGATTGTTGAATTGGTTCTTACTTTCTCATTCTATAATATTTAATAATATTGGCTCTTCTTTCGAGATTGTGCTCCTCCCATCGAGAAATCAAATTCAGACAATCATTAGTTGCATGAGCATTGACACGACAATGAGAACACCAAGGCCTTCTTGGAAGTGGACATTCGCAGGATATATGGCCCTCTTGGTAATAGTTATAGCATCTAGCTGAATTTTTTCCTCCACTCCTTCTAGCTTTGTATCCTCCTCCTCCTCTTTTGTGAGAGGACTCATTTACCTGAAATGTAGTACATCCCAATTGATCAGCTAGAGCATCCAAGGATTTTCACTGGTTAGTATGATGTGTGGGAGACACACAGAACTCACAGAACATAGAATTAGGTACATTTGAATACTTTTTTAATATATAAGACAACCAAGGAGAATGACCATAGGAGTGAGATATTTCACAATACTCAGATGATGATGCACCTTTTTTATTTAGAAATGCATTATACTAGGTATTTCCCTAAAAAGGAACACTTGTCAACACTTGCGCAACTCCTCCTGAAGGCCATGCATGTGGAGGAGGGGGTCCTGGAAGAATATTTGAGGGTTCCACCCATCACATCCTCAGACATTTTTTAGCGTGATTCCCTTTTGTATAGAAATTTTTATGCAACACTTGTGGACGAGAAAGTCTTGCAGTGTTCATCTCTTTTAGCCTCTAAGTCAAAAAAAAATTATCTAATGTTGCAAGACATTTAAGGCGGAATCAATTAACGTTTCCCTTGGTATAATTTTTCGCCTTATCTGTATCCATCCATGGCTTCAATATCCATTGCCAGTTCTAAAGCCTCTTGTAATTTTTTAATATTCGGTTTCATTAAAGGTATCCTTGTCAAAGGCAACAGAGCTTGAATGAACCATTCTTTTTGGTAGTATGGGTGGATGGTATGAGTTCTATTTTCAAAATCACCTTTAAATCTATGCATGAATTCCCATGCAATATGCCCTTCTCTCTGCCTAATTTTCCTTATTTCCGGCATACCATGCTTCTCAGTCTAAGAAAATTTGAAATCTTTGGTGAAATCCTCCTTTAATACATCTATGGTCAGATTTGGAAGATTAGGTGTAACTTTTTTTTGGGAAGGTAAATCCTCTCTATGGATAGAGACAATCCCTCTAGCCCTAAAGTGGTTCTAGCAACAAAGGGACAAGCTAAAGTGTAGGTTCCTAATTAATGAATGAAAAGGACAGGGTAGATCATCCTACCTGGAGTCCAACACTGTAGTCATTGTAGTGGTGGTGGCCTCTTGATCTCTGTCTTGACGAGTCACAATCCTTCCACAACACTGCTCATATACCTGCACGAATATCAGCAAACAAGAGCAGCATACAAGACAATGATTTCATTCATAATCAACTAACCATTCAAGGAAGGTTAAGCATATTGCTTCAAATAAAACACATTACCGCAAGATGGGAACCAGACAATAGTCATGTATATATATATATATATATATATATATATATAAGAAACAGTTACAACCGGAGCCTTGACGTCGTAGCTTCCTTCAGCGAGCTTCAGTCGAAGTGCGTCTCGAAGGGTCATCGAGGAATTCAAATGGGGTGAGGACATGAGCCTAATCTCTCTCGACAAAAGGTCTATTTTTGTTCTATCTTTCTAGCGAAATGTTTAGGAATTCTCTTCAGCCTTTCAGTTATAATATGTTCAGGTAGCTCATCAATGGAAGATGGCTTTATTTATAGAGGGAGAGGAGGAGGTTGGGATCCATACAATGGTGGAAGGGAGGCCTTATCCCTTGGGAGGTTTCCCCAAAAGGTGGAAACAAGAGGCCAAAGGAGGGGGGCTATGGTTATTCAGTTGAACCACTCCATATGACTCGCCCACGAAGTTGTTAGGATAGAAACTTCACCTATATATTTAAAAAACATTCCATAAACAGGTTTCTGCAAGTAACTCACTGGGAAAGAGTGCCAATGGGCGCGTGACCCCGTGTTAATTTTCCTCATTGGTGTGAGGGCATAATGGTCTACTAGCACCAAGGAAAAAACATGTGTTTCTGATGGACTGCTCAGGAAATTGTCAACCGAAGTAATGTTTTCCTCATGGAAAGGAATGCAATGATGGTCTTTGCAAGGCATGAAACTTTGCATTAGTCACAGAAATCATCCTCTAATGTGCAAGATGGGGATTACAGGGACAGTGACAAAATGTTGTGTAACAGATGCCCCTTAAAGCATGAGTTCCGAGAGAGAGAAAGGGGTGAAATTCTTTCCGAGAACGCATTCAAACCAAACATCATTGTCAAAAGAACTACAATTACAAATACAAATGATATCTCTAATACATGAACATGTGGCATGGGCGCAACCATCCATAATAGAGTACATATATGAATTGAGATCCGAGGTATGGACACAATTATCTAGTAGTAAGGATCAACAAATAGACTTAGGTATGGTCGCAGAAATCCAATCAAAAGAGTCATGCATAAAGTCATGACAAACCACAATATCCCACAGCCTGGATCTCATCAAACTAAACCCAGGGTCTTGCACTCCATCTCGACCCAAAAAATTGCAAATTCAAGCATGCGAATATGTGAGTTTAATTCGAACATGCAAGAAAATCACATGATTACTATCCAATGATGAAAGTTGTTAATAGGCACGAGAAAAACCACCAATAATGACAATGGCTCTCAAGCTACAATAGGTACAATCCATAGAATGTGAATAGTGATATGGCATCAAACACCCGTAGAATCACTCGATCGAAGGCCAATGATGTGGACCTATCGTCAAATGAGAAGAACTTGCCATTGAGGCATGCAAGCTCCAAGGTACCGGAATGGAGTTTCTAGATCAACTTTCCTGATAATGAGCTAAAGTCAACAGGAAGTGACCCGGTTGAAGGAGGGCCATAATGTTTCCCAAATCATCGACACGAGACAGAGGAACATGATTATAGTGAATCAGGACCGAATAGAGGATCAGAGGAAGGTTTAAAACTGTAGAGGACAACTTCTCTTGAACATATCAGCGACACGACTCTAGATTTGGTAGTATTTGACATCAAAGGATATGAGGTCATGATGATGTGGTAAAAAGAAGATGAGAGGTCAAAACAGATTACCCAAACCCATGGAGACAAAATGATGAAATGGGATGTCCCCAACCCAACATGAATGCAGATGAGTGTCATGTTCAAGAGTGACATATTGCCAACACAACTAAAAATTGGTTCCATTTTCCCCCACCATTTCTAGCGAGTACCACAATTATTTTTGGAAAGGAAGATTGAAGGGGATAACACATGCTTGAAATGTAAGTTTTTCCTTTAGACAAATCCGTCCTTGTAAATTTTGTGAGCCCTAGGAAGGAGGAACTTGGGTAACGTCATGGTGACAATTTCTGATGTCATCAAGGTTTAACGAGTTTGACAAAGGAAGAACTTGGCATATTTTCATGTTCAGTGAGTTTGAAAAGAAGCGGAAAGGAAAACTCCAGCATGTCCCTTATAGTAAATAGTCCCTCAGATCTGAAAAGGTATAAAACAATATCTAAAAGAACCTCTTAGTCGCGATAGGATAAGGTATTTTTTTTCGTAAATAATCTATCCCAGCCCGAAAAAGGGGTAAACATATACTGGGTAGGTATCATTTCGCAGCCATTTAACGAGTTCAAAATGACAAGAGTCTCAGAGATTTTTTCAGTTTTAGAGAGTCAGAAGAGAGCTAAAAGACGACTCCAGCAGTGACTTTTTCATGTTGTTACCGAGTTCGAAAAAGTATAAAATACAACTCATTACTTCATTGTTATCTCATTAAAAACCTGTCGCTACACAAGAGACACATGTAAAACCCATTTCTCGAAATAACATAATGTAATAATCGAAAAACATGTCTTAAAACCTAATTAGGGTTCTGAAAAGTTATAAAATGCTAAAAAAGGTAAAAAATAATTACTTTTCACTTTTACCTCTTGTGGAGCAATAGTTACCCATTGTAGACTGTGGTTTTGCGGTGACGATAGCGAGCGATCCGACAGATCAATCTCGAATCCGTCAGTTCCAGGTAATTCGATATCCTTCCCTACATTTTGATTCCTCTTTCATTACCTGCAACCCCAAATTTCAAATTCTGAGGGGGAATTTTTAAAAAATAGGGCATGGTGGTTGGCACGAATATCGGACATGGACTTGCGCCAATCGCCCAAATTTTTGAATTGGGGCACACCCATTGGTGCGAATGTTTCCCAAACAGTCGCGCCAACCGTAAAAACCTTTTTAAGCTTACAATGAAAGCAAGAAGGCCCATTTTTCACAAATTCAAAGCTTTTAATTTGGCTAATGAGGTTCATATGAACATGTTTGCAGGTGTGAGCGGAAAAATGGTAATCGAATGGAAAGAACAGGAACACGGTGAAGAATACAAGCTTGCCATGGAAAATGAAAGATGCATGGAAGCTCTCAAAGACTGTCGACTAAAAAAAAAATTTCATGACACCGTGCCTTAGAGCTCAACCAGAGCTGTTGCAATATTTGATCAGTATCTACGATGAGGATCAGGAAAAATTCATTCTTCATGATCAGTAATTTGAAATTGATGTTTCAGACATTTACTTCATAACAGGACTGTCGTGGAGGGGGGTAATACCAGTCCTGACCGGCACCTGGCCACCATGGATAACTTGAGCATGGTGATTGACAACGTATGTTGAGGGGCACGGAAAGGGTCAAGAAGCGGGAAATTGGATATCTAAACTATCTTGAATTTGACACTAAAAGTAGTGTTACACACCATCACGCGAGCTGTGGGATCGCAAGCACTGCACGAAGCAACAAAAACACAGCTACTTCTTATAGTAGACTGTCTGACACTGACCCTATACAATTGGGTAGAGGCAGTGACGATCAATATGAAACGTCAACTGACGAAATAAAAGAAGACCAAACTAAAGAAGTTCGGATATGGATCCATCCTGGTATCGTTATTTTTGGAATGACTACCAATCTTCCAGCAACAGGAAGTTATAGTCCCAACACCACCATCACAGGAGCCATGGATGGCTCATTGGGAAGCACTGATGCGAAGCTCAAGGGGTGCTCAACATATGTCCTTAAGACTGGAGTTCTTTTATTTGCTCCGCTGACAGTTGATTTTCGTGGAGGACTAGCCCTACTCTAGCATATTTTTCATTGGTGATCCAAACCTCCCACTCTCAGAAGGAGAGGATCGGGATGAAGCACTTGATAAGACTCATTTTTTATTTTCATGAGTATTATGTTTTGTTTTTTATTTATTCTTTGACATTAAATCCATGTGTTTGTAGATGTTAGCCCAGAAATACCTATAGGCATGTCTCTGATAGCGAGGCAAATCCCACGCAACTTTAATATTGCCCCTCATGGTGAGGGAGGCGAGGATGAGGAAATCGTGTGCAAGCTGGAGGGAATCTCTCGCGTGGTCCAAAACTATGCGTGATTCAACGATGTTCCTCATGCATACTAGAGACACACTGTAGGAGTGTCAAATAGAGTTCACCGCATGTTGAGGCGGCTTGTACGGGTAGTGACATGTTATCATGAGCATCATGCCGATTAGACACCTAGGATTTATTTCTGCATATTTTTTAGAGACATGATGTCCCAGGATGTAATAGAAACACACATATTTTTTGAACTTATGATGCACATTGATGCAAACATTCGATATATATATATATATATATATACATCTATTTTCCTATCTGGATATTTTTCATGTGATGATGATTTTACAGATTACGCAAATGTCTATCTAATACAATGTTAGCCACTGTATCAGTTAATGCATTCATTCACCTAGGAATATGTTGATATGTAATATAATCAAAATGTCTTTCTAGCAAAAGAACACGTAAACACAACCATAAAATCTGAGGGTTTCTAGCTGAGTAATGTCCATTAAGTTGAAGAACAACAAGTTGTGAGTCCATATTTACAACCAATCCATGAATGTTGAGGGTAATTGCCTCAGTTAATAGTTCAATGACAGCACTATACTCAATGACATTGTTTGTAGCTTGTCCTAGACAAATACCTTGTAGTTCTATCAACTCACCAGCAGGATCATAAATCACCCAGGCTGCCGAAGAAAAGTTCCAAGTACTACGGGAAGCACCATCCGTGAAACCGACATAAGGGGAAATAGACATCGACACAATAAGAAATGACCCAATAAGTAAGAAAATGCTCAAAAAGCACACCAACCCAAAAATGTACAAAAATGAAAAAAACACCGATTTACACAAAACATGCACGAATGACTCAATAATAATATTATTCGAGATACAACCCATTTATGGGCTGATCTACAGGATGACCTTTGTAATTAATGAGCTCATAGGCCCCATTCTGCAAGACACGTTTAACAATGTCGGGCCCATGCCACATGGGTTGAAATTTTTCTACCCCCATCTTATCATGAGCTTGGTCATACAGGAGGATGAGGTCTCTTTCTATGAGGAAATGAGGGGAAATCAAGTGGTAAAAATGAGCTTTGACCCACTTCTTCTGTGCCTCGATGACCAAAGAAGCAAAGTGGTGAGTTTCATCCAGCCTTTCTAAGTAGAGAAGACGCTCTTCTTCTGGCGAAGTGTTTGGCAACAATTCAACATCCAACTTGAGAAAAGGTATTTCACACTCAATCGGAAGGGTAGCTTTCAGACCGTAAACAAGATGAAATAGAGTGAATCCGGTTTCATCCTTAACTAAGGTTCGGTATGCCAAAAGAGCCAAAAATAACATGAGATGCCAATTAGATTTGTGCATCCCAATCGTACGTTGAAGCATGGTGACAATAACTTTATCCGCGGCTTCAACCTAGCCATTGGCCTGAGGATAGTATGGCGTTGAGCTGTCGTGACGCAGACCCAACTTGGAAGTCAACTCCGCCACCATATAATGCCGAAAATGGAAACTGTGATCGGTAAAAATAGCTTTAGGGACACCAAACCTAGAAATGATGTGATTGAATATGAATTGAGTTGTTGTCTTACCGTCAGCAGCAAGTATAGGCATTGCTTCGACCCATTTGGTGAAGTAGTAAATGAATATGATAATATAAGCAGGCCCCCTGGCTGAGTGAGGCTTACACGTCATAAAATTGATGCCCCACTTCGCAAAGGGACCAACGATAATGATTGGGTCAAGATGTGCATGCAGCACGTGCATCTTGCGCTAATAAATCTGGCAATCAAGACATTTACGAACAAAAAAAATGCAGTCCTTGAAGATGGAG
Organism: Pinus albicaulis; assembly: GCA_034641835.2. Taxonomy (NCBI): domain Eukaryota; kingdom Viridiplantae; phylum Streptophyta; class Pinopsida; order Pinales; family Pinaceae; genus Pinus; species Pinus albicaulis. The sequence goes on along the minus strand of CM076579.1, from coordinate 92,472,693 downwards.
GGCCAAAAATACCCAGCACAAAGAATATTTTGTGTAGTGGCATAACCAGACATGTGACCACCACAGATGCCATTGTGACAATCATTCAGGACTTTCTCAACCTCCTCGAGAGTCAAACATTGGTAGAGAATGGAATCTACTCTGATGTAGTAGAGTGTATCTCCGACTATACGATATGGTTGCGATTGATGACGGATGCATCAGAGAGCATCCTTCATCAAATAAGATCTAAAAGTAGAAGTCTTAAGATATAGAATGATATCACCGTACCAAGGATCGAGGGTGCTAATCAAAAAAAGCGAATCGTCCGGAATGCATACCTCAGAACCAGACGGAGCAGAGTGAGAGAGGAGGGAGCAAATCAGATCGAAAAACACTAGCAATTTCTTTGACTTGGCATTAATAAATTCCAAATTGAAGTCTTGGAGCATGACGATCCACTTCAAGTACTTTCCCCCCAGCAATTGTCGAGACAATATATAAGTCATAGGGTTGTAGTCAGAAATCACAATCACAGTACGCAGCAGAATGTAATGACGAAAACGTTGAACTGCTTGAACCGCAGCCAATGCTAACTTCTCGACATGAGAATATGAATTTTGGTATCAATAATGTTACTACAGAGGTATTAAATAACATGCTCGTCACCATCATCATCGTCTTGCACCAAAACCATGGCAATTGTGCTGAAAGTGGCGGCTAAATAAAGGGAAAAATCATGATGATAGTTTGGAGGATGCAACAGAGGAGTGTTGACAAGCAACGTCTTGAGAGCATTGAAAGACGTCTGGGCAATATCATCCCAAATGAATGGGACAGCCTGCTTTATTAATCGCGTGAATCCTTTAGCCACTTCGGCATATTTAGGTATAAAATGACACAAAAAATTAGCCTTCCCCTGCAGACTCTGCAGCTGATGTAATGAGGATGGAGAGGGACGATTGATGATAGCCTCAACTTTGAGCAGATCGAGGCAATCCCGTCTTTGGAAATGATAAACCCCAATATTCTATTGGAATCGACGTAGAAGACACACTTATGTGGATTTAACTGGATGTTATAGCATCGACAGTGAAGAAATATTTGACGAAGATGGTCAGGGTGGTCCTTACGTTTGGCTGAATGAGCTGAAATTTCATCCAGATAAGGCTGAACGATGTGCTTAATATCATGAAAGGCATATGACATCGCTCACTGAAACATGGCCCCAACATTTTTTAAGAAAAAAGGGAGATTTTTGTATGCGAAAATACCCCAAGGATAGATGAAGGCAATCTTATTTTGATCGGTCGGGAGAATGTTAATCTGGTTATAGCTAGAAAAGCCATCCATGAGGGAAAAGATCTCACTCCCAGTGTATTCATCCCAGTTTATGTCACGATAATTAAGACATACCCGAATGGTACCCTTCTTCTTATCTACAGGGACAATGTTGGACACCCATTCAGTCAAGGGAATTAGATATATAAAACCAGCATTGAGATTTTTTTCAACTTCACCCTTAATGGCGGTAGCCTTTCTAGGGTGCATAGGACAAAGGCTCTGACGAACAGGCTTTGAACCAGGGTAGGTAGGAATCTCATGCACCACTATACTAGGATTGATTCTGGGCATCTCTTCATAGGACCATGCAAAGACATCGCGAAACTTGTGGAAAAGGCTAGTATAAACTTGAACTTCATCTGAAGAACAGGTGACCCCGATATGGATGTTCTCGATGATCCTCGGTTTCACGGAAATGTCGATAGGAATCGTTTGTGTGATGTTACTCAAGTTACCCTTCGTAAAAACTTCATGCGTCAGAATAGGTGTTTGAAGCAAAGGATAAGGAACCTGAGATGCAAACCTCTCAAGACACATAGACATGGCTGCGAGGCCATGAATGAACAAGGAATTATGATGACTATCATCCCATAGAGGATCCTCGAGAGACATAGTTTCCACAATGGCTTCATCCGAGGGAAATATCTCTTTCAAGGGATTGGACGAATATGAATCGCCGAGCCAAGGGGAATGAGAATAAGTGTCAAGAGACATGCTCAAAGGAGCATGATCAGAAGACAGAGGTTTAGAAGCCGAAATAAGTTCACAATAATCTATCTCAATCGGACTTAACAACATCGAATCTCTAAAATAATTGATCTGCTCAGGCGAAGGGATGATCCGTGGGTGATCAGACTGAGAGATCATATTAATCTGAACAGTGTTGGGTGGAGGAAGATGAAAAATACCCATGAGGGAAGGATCTTTGAAGAGACTCGACCCTACGCTCTCGTAGGGAGTAGGAATTCGATCCACATACGAAACATTTTTCTTGGAAGAAGAAGTGAATAATGAAAACTGGTGAACAGTAACAATCTTTCCTTCATGCGGGAATTTAAAAACATGAAAGAGAGTGGATGGAATGCACAGCATGGCGTGAGTCCAACTGCGACCATGGAGAATATTTTAATTGAGCTTAGCATCAAGTACTTCAACCTCGACATTGACTATCTTCCCTTCTAATGTAATCAGTAAAATAGCGATAACACCAAGAGGTTTTGATTCCCTTCCATCAAATGCTTCAAGGGCATTTGGTGATGAATTCAGACCGAAAGAACCAATGGCTTTCCACCAAGCAGATGACATGACACATGTAGATGCACCCTCTTCCACAACCACCCGATGGATATTCAAACCATTAATACCAACTTGTATGATGAGAGAAATTTGGTGCAGGAGTCATGGGACGAAATTCTCCAAGTTAAAAGGGAGAAGGCTAGAATTAGCAAGATCAACCCCGCTGATTGCAGATAACAAAGCCTTCCGTTGATATGAACAACTCTGAAGTACTTCAAATGCAAACATTGTAGATGTCACCTGAGCCAGTTTCTCAACAATAATGTAATGTTGAGTAGCACGGGATTTGGGATTGTAAGAAGACTTACGGAGTACACCTTTGGAAGGTGTCCGTACAATGGGCTTAGTACTGGGCCTTTCAATTTGAAGAGGGCCAGAAGAAAGCAGAGGAGGAGGACCATCAGCGATCTCTTTCCCCACTGTTTGACGTGATCTGGTATAGTATTTTGACCGATTAGTGATAGAAACAGATGTAGAATCGTTCATCGTGAAAACCTGAGAGCCAAATGGGGCAGAGGGTTAAGGTTGCTCTACCATCTGGGTCTGCTGTGATGGAAAAGGTTCCTTGAGAACAATTGTAGTTCCCTGGGTGCCTTTGAGAAATCTACTTACTTCGGCCTGTCGAGGACAGTCCTTGGTGTAGTGCTCTTTGTCACAAATAAAACAGGGGTACTTCAGCTTATGCTATGAACCATCATCAGCATGAGGTTTAGATGAATTTGGTTTCTTGGTATTGGCTTTGTCCTTACCTTTACCATTATTTTTTCCTCTGGAAGTCTTATCCACTAGATTGGCCTAAATGGCATTAACTTCCACAGTTTGACCAAGATTCGGGGTAGACTGAGAAGCAGTATCATTGGAAGGGTTAGACTTTTTCTTCCCAGGATTTGAAGGAGAAAAATTTCAAGAAGTCGGAGACCCGGAACCTATGATACTGTCGACAGATGGCATTGTTGGTGCTTTTGGAGTTCCAGGTCGAGGAGCATCAGGAAAGATATCATACAACATGCGAGACTGAGAGTACATGAGATCGAGGTACTGGGTATGGGCAATGGCCTGTAATTCGGTTACACATGCCCCCATAGCTATGTCTTTAGCGATTTGATTGAAAAATGAGGTAGTGAACCAATCAGTTAGAAGCTAATCAGGAATATAAAAATTGATCAAGTGGCGACGATGCCTCCATTCATGAATATGATCCAAGATACGAGTAGCTCGGTCATGTTTCAAGGATGTGAGGAGGTGCGTCCCAGTCTCATAACAAAGCGGTAACTAAAAATGCGTAAGAAATGCCATGGTTAAAGAGTTGAAATCTTGAAAAATGCCACAAGATAATTCAATGTACCACTTTGCAGCGGCAGCAGTAAGAGTCCGTTGGAAAAGATGGAGTCGGATGGAATCGTCAACGCAAGAGTTATAGGAACACCACAAGTGGTAGGTCATAACATGCGCTTGGGGGTCTTCTTCAGACTTTCCCTCAAACTTAGGACAATCATCCGAAATATTAGTTGGAACTGGAGGCCAATATGAGTTTATGAAGAATCAGATCATTCGTTAACTTTGACACATCTGATAGTTCCAACATAGCGAGAAATGGTAAATGAGGATTAAAAGGAATCGGAGGTCTTTGATAAGGACCCATTTTAACATTCCACCTAGTCTGGGAGAAATCTTCCCCCATACGTTTTGTCCCGGAGGATTCTGACAATAGGAGTTATAAGCATGATAGTTCTATGCATACTGGGGTTGAGGATGGGGATATTGATTCTAAGCATATCATTGAGGCCCTTGCTGAGCAATGTATGGATTTTTTTTTGGAATGTAAGCATTCCCTTCAGGTGGATTATACACCATCTTGGATTGATTTTGAGGGTAATAAGTGAAACCTTGGGGTGCACTAGATAGCGCCTGATATTGACCTTGAGGAGGGTAAGTAGCACCTTGAGGTTGAGCAGGTGGACCCTCCTGAGTAGGTTGAATGGGCTGCTAAGATGGTTGAACATGCTGAACCGGCTGTTGGGCTGGTTGAAAAAGTTGAACCAGCTATTGAGTGGATTGAATCAGCTGCTGAGCCTGGGGATGCTGTCCCTGTTGAGCAGGTTGGCCTAGATACTGAGGGCCACCGGGTTGCCCTTATGAAAGGGGTTGGCTCGATGGTTGTGATGGACTAGGTTGTCCCTGATAACTAGGTTGACCCAGAGTAGGACCATAGGGTTGTCCTTGTTTCACAAAGTTTTGGCCTTGCTAGACATAAGGTTGTTGTTGTTGCACAAAAGGTTGTCCCTGTGGTGGATACATTTTCCCCCTAGGAACATAAGATGCTCCTAGTTAATATTGATACTGTATTATGGTTGACCAAAAGGACCGTAGGGTTTTTGGACTGAAGGTTGACCCTATAAGGGGTGTCCTTGTGGACCATAAGGTTGTCCTTGCTAGATCAAAGGTTGTCCCTGTATTAGCGACCCTCGATGAGGGAAGGTCTGATAAGGATTAGCCAGAGGCAGATAGAAAACCTGATTTGGATCAATAGAAGGCAAATAGACAAGGTTACCGTAGACATCATAGTGATGCAGTGGATTAATAGGAGCCTGAGGCTACTGAGAACCATCAGATTTCTACTAATTAACAGCCAATAGATACTCTTCAAAATTAAGGCCGCCAGGAATAGCAGAGGAAGTTGTAGCCACACTAGAAGCAGGCGTAGCCTCCGTAGCACAGGGTTGTGATTTACCTTGGCCATGATTGACAGACCATGCCGGATTAAGAAATATAGACCTGTGAGTGTGAAAATATCCTGACGACTGATGTGTAACAACTTGTGCAGATGAAGCCACACAAATGGTAGGTTGGACTGGGACATATGTAACAACGACCGACGAACTAGGTGTCAAAGGCGAAAATCCTAATGAAGTAAGGATCAAACTCGTTGGAGGAGTCGAAGTACTGGAATGTGCTATTGACGCAACACCAGGAATAATCTAACTCAAAGTCCGATAACTGGGTGGAAGTGACACCAATGGAGGAGAATATTGATTAGAGACATGCAGGAGATCTTCAGGGAAAAGTTGATGTTCCCCTGTGGAAACAAGCATTTCCTCACTGCCAATAGGACTCGAAGAATCCATGTCTGATGAAGCTGTAAGATCTTCGAAAAGATGACAAGGATTAGGAGGTATAGCAGCAACAATGAAAGGTGATCCTGAAGTAAGAGGAGGGAATTCTTCATCACTCCCAAAACCCGACCAAGCACCCTGAGGAGGCCAATTGAACTCAAATAAATCTTTAAGAGAAGATTGATTAGTGAGAGGTTGAACACTTGAGAGAATAGGTTGTGCAAGCTCGGTAGACCTAGAGGACTGAGGGGTTTCGATAGAAACTTCAGGAAAAGAACTACCACTAGGAGGCAGTAAAGAAGATGATGAAACTGATGGTTCCTCCATTGTGACAATATTTCAACATAGGAAGGAAAATGAGATAGCCAATTCAAGGCTTCAAGACCAAAATCTAAGGGATGAAAAAAAAAAGCCAATTAAAGAACTTTTAATGGGCATGTGATCATGGGTAATTAATTTTACGACATTGGAAAAAAAAATTGTTGTTTCATGTTTTAAGAGTCGAGAAACAGACAGAACATGACTCTAGTCACTTTGAATTTTAAATGAGCATGAAAGGAAAAGTGCTCGATGATCTCATCTCTTTTTAAGGAGTCACGAAAAGATCGAAATGACTACTCAGGTAATCTAAGCAAGAGAGTTTACCAAGTTTCCGTGAACTTCCATATACACCTTAGTGATCAAATGAAAGAGAAATGACCAAGGACTTAATGTATGTGCAGGTAGTCTCCCCGAATGCAGTGTTCGGTGTATCACAGTTATAGGGTGGAAGACTCAGCTTCCTATGGATAAATTATTTGAACCTATGAGGGTCTCCCTTTATATATGCGACGGTACGTGGAGCACAAGTCCGTACTAGTGCTGTCTAAGGCTAGATGGCGAATGACAGCTACTAGGTTTAACGATGCCAGAACACATCACTAGCCTAGACTTCTAAAAATGTTTGCGTTAGGTTCCAATGCTTCCTTAGGTTAATTGAATAAATTTTACAGTTGATCTTGAATTAATGTTTCAGTTTTAGGGCCCTACCGAATTTGAGCTCAAATTTCCTAAATGCAAGCTACATGCAATAGAACACCATTTTCCATTGAATGAATGCTAACTAAGAGAAGGATAGAGATCTTTTAGAAAGCAACAAACAATGAAAACATATGAATAAGTCCCCTAATGCATCTAATACAATCAAAATGAAAAACAAAAAACTCCTTCCTAGATGCAAGCGCTAGTTATGCAAATGAACTTTTCATTTTCGATGAAAATGAAAGGATACAATTTTTGTTTTGTGAATGAATAAAGCACACAATGCACTAATTACATTAAAAATCAAATCAAACACTATTTTGGAGCACTATGAGTGTAAATATCTCAAAAAAAACAATCGAAAAGAAATACAGACATAAAAACGTACTCAAACCAATGATGCACTCTTTCAATCGAAGAGAAAGCTTTCAAAATGACCCAAATGAGCAATGTGATCTATGCTTGAAAACGAAGAGATGGAGAGTCAAACAAACACAAAAGTAATCATTCAACAAACCAAAAAACTCAAAGTATCAAGAAATACTCAAGCAACCAATCAGGGAATCTAACTGACAAGAAACAAAAATACCCGAACTTCAATCAGAAGGCTCAGTGAGCGAAAGACACCTAGAAACCCTAGGGCTATGAACTGCACTGACGAGAGAATAGACAAACAACTAAGAAGAGAAAGCCTATGGAAATCAAAACAACTCCAAAAATACCAATTGCAAACTAAGAAACAATCCAGAGTCAAGGACAACTGACCAAAAAATAAACAAAAGGGTCGAACCAAATCCTATAGGATTTGGTGCGACTGTGAGGCAGTAATCCGTGCCAAAAAGGGGTTGGCGCTACTGTAACAAAAGCAACCTACGAAAATTGGCGTGACTATTCAAGTGAAACTCGCGCCAAGCTAGATAACTATGGGAGGAGGAAAGAATCAGTGAGTATAGGTCAATCTTGACACTTTGGAGCTGAACAAGAGGATTCCAGACAATCAAACAAGCCAAAAAATATAGACAGACAAGCAAACAACCAATGTCGACTTGACAAGACAAATTAATAAAAGGAAATGAAATGAAAAACTCACACTGATCCCCAGCGGAGTCACCAATTTGTTGGGAAGGTAAATCCTCTCTGTGGACTGAGACGATCCCTCTAGCCCTAGAGTGGGTCTAGCAACAAATGGATAAGCTAAAGTGTAGGTTCCTAATTAATGAATGAAAAGGACATGGTAGATTGACCTACTTGGAGTCCAACGTTGCAGTCACTGTAGTGGTGGTGGCCTCTAGATCTCTATCTCGACAAGTCACAATCCTTTTGCAACAGTGCTCGGATACCTGCATGAAGATCAACAAACAAGAGCAACATACAATACAATGATTTCATTCATAATCAACTAACTAGTCAAGGAAGGTTAAGCATATTGCATCAAATAAAACACATTAACAAAAGATGGGAATCAAAAAATAGTCATGTATGTATATATATATATATATATATATATATATATATATATATATATATATTTGTATATAGAATAAAGAGTTGCAACCAGAACCTTGACGTCATAGCCTCCTTCAGCGGGGTTTAGTCGAAGCGCGTCTCGAAGGGTCGTCGAGGAATTCAAACGGGGTGAGGACACAAGCCTAAGCTCTCTCGAAAAAAGGTCTCTTTCCTTCTATATTTCTAGCAAAATGTTCAGGAATTCTCTTCAGCCTTTTAGCTATAATATGTTCAGTTATCTCATAAATGTTAGGATACTCCGACACATAGGAAATAGTTAAGAATAACTTAGTCTAGTGTAGAGTTAGGTAAAGCGTGTTTCTTTACCATGTACATGTGTAACTTATAATCCTACGGTCACGATTTGTAGTGATCCGACGGTTATCTCTCACCTCGGTATTAACAACACTTGATCCGTGGCTTAACACCCGATTGGTCCATGATCTCTATTTAAAGAGAATAGAGGGTCATTTGTCCGGTAACCGTTTATGAGAGAAACATATGTAACTTTTCTTTTTATATTAATAAATTAGCTGAAGTGGCCATGTTGGCTCAAGTCGTGGACTGTTTCCCTCTTTGATCGTTTTAACCACGTGATTATACTGGTGTACTGATTTGTGATCAGTTTGTGAGCGGTGACCTTTGGTTCTTGATCTAAGGAACTTACCCTGTAAATTCCTACAATCAATGGAAGATGGATTTATTTATACAGGGAGAGGAGGAGGTTGGGATCCATACAATGGTGGAGGGGAGGCCCTATCCCTTGGGGGGTTTCCCCAAAAGGTGGAAACAAAAGGCTGTTGAGATTGCAACAAGATGATGAGCTTAGTGAAAAGAGTCGCCTTCACTAAGTGGGCCCGTAGGCTATTTTTGGTGCAAAGTCTATTTTTAGACATATGGATCATGTTCTATGAGTTGCAGGATGCTATTTGTGGATGGTTGGTCGGCTGGAAAATTAGGATGGACTTCCTATTTTAGACATACAGATGGAATCTATTTTTGATTGCTACTAAAAATAGATGTTTTAAATATTATTAGCTCTTAATAATATTTGGGACTTAAACTATATCTTATTCTCTGAGTATCTCCCTGCTAAGTGTACGTATGTAGGACACAGAGCATGTGAGAATTACGCTATTCCTGAGGGTTATGTGGAGCTATTGCATGGATACTTCAGTTAGAACTCATGTGACAGAGTTTGGTGGAGTTGATGGAGGAAGTTAGTGGAGTTGTATTCAGTTTAACTAATCTAAACATAGTTCAGCTATTTGTATTCAGTTTAACAAATTGATACAATTAGTGAGAGTGGTGTGAATTAATTATTAATTAATTCACTAATTATAAACTCATTAATCAACTAAATAATGCATCAGTTAACTTCAGTGCATGGATAGTTTCAGTGGAGACTAGTGCAGAGATAGGTGAAAGAGCAGGTTAACTATCAGTTGTGACTATACAGTTGCTATTTGCAACACACAAATAGGTGGAGAAGCCCATGAGGATTGCGCAGTACAAGCCAGGTGGTTTATCTATTTAATGAAGCCATCCCATAGCATTGATAACTCAATAGAGGCTCGCTATCAAGTGGCAAAATATTGGAGCATGTGTTTTTCTAGATCTAGCTTGATAGTGTGTAGCAATTGAGGGTGTTCATGAGAGCTTGTGAGGAGTTTTGTACTATGATTGTTACATGATATCCATGACATATAATATACAGATAGTTGGGGTTTTCAGCTTTAAGCTTTCCCATTAAATACTGTGTTCATATGTGTGATTGTTTGTGGTTTTAATGTGTGCATGCAATTGATTTTATTTCCGCAGTTAATGATCAGTGGTCGAAGAGATTCTGTATTATGCATGAAACTAAAATAGTGTGTGATTAGAATAATCTCGATGAATAATATATCAGTTATTCAAATTTCTACGAAGGCCAAAGGAGGGGGCCATGATGATTCAGTCGAACCACTCCAGATGACTTGGCCACGAAGTTGTTAGGATAGAAACTTTGGCTTTATATTTAAAAAACATTCCATAAAAAAGATGGTGTGGGTAGATAACTAGGACAACGTGTCAATAGGCATGGGGCCCAGTGTAAATCTTCCTCATTGGCACGAGGGCATAACAGTCTATTAGCGCCAAGGAAAAAACATGTGTTTCTGGTGGTCTGCTCAGAAAATTTTCAACAGAAAGAATGTTTTCCTCATGGAAATAAATACAATTATGGTCTTTGCAAGGCATGACACTTTGCATTAGTCACAAAAATTATCCTCCAATGTGCAGGATCGGGATTGTAGGGACAGTAAAAGAATGTTGTGTAACACTTTCATTTACCACTTAAGAGATTTTTCTCTCAAAGTGGTATGGAATTTAGCTAGCTTGGTTGCATCCTGAGTCCCTCAATACCTCCAGATGGCCTCACAAAAGTACCAATGTTTCTCCACATCTTCATCACCCGGCCATGAAACTCGAGATAATAGGTGAATGAACCAGCCACATTGCCAACCATTAGAATGAAAGTAGAAGAAAAAAAGACAAGTCCCTTCAAACCAGGTTGAAAAATATTACTCGAATCTTATTTTCTACCATTAGAGGAATTTCTACTCGCATATACCTTGTAGAACTTCAAATTTTTAATGATTTTTGGAAGAAACCTTACTGGATTAGAATAAAGTAACAGGATAAGGGATATAGAAGAACTAACTGGGTTTCTACCTTGCAAAACATTGATTTCAGGGAAGAGATTGTCCTCGTAAAAAAACCTTCTCATCAAAAAATGCATCTCTTTGTCTATAGGAGTACTATGATTAGACATTCGTTAGGCCTAACATTAGGACTATAACTAGTTCCTGGTAAACATCCTCACTTTGACTTGGTCCTCCTTCTTCACCTCCTCTAAATCCTCTTCCTTCACTGGAGCTCACATCTTCTTTCAACTCTCCATTTCTCATCTTTAGTTTGGCAAGCGCTTCTCCCATTTGATTCAACTCCCTTTTCGTTCTTTAAATCTTACGTAACATTTGTTTTCTCCACTCATAAAATATCAATGTCCTCCTCATTGCTCTAAAATATTGTGCATTCTTCATATCCTCCCCATCCATCACAACTCTTTATCAAATTCTGTAATTGGTCATAGCCTCCCGCAAGGTCCCACCCCCTAGTATGATGGTTTAACATTTCCATGTCAAGTGGAGGAAATGTTAACAATCCTTCTTCTACCATGAAAACTTTAATCCACAAAGGAATATATTTCAACAATCATCCTCTTAACATGTATTTGAATAATACTTATATTTTGTATAATTATTGGTGGTTCTCTATAGTAAATTTGATGTTGTATCCCTCAAACATAGCTTGTACCCAAAATCCGACGGCTCTGGTAAGCTCATGATCCAACTAATTTAAGGTAGCTTGATCATTTGTAGTCCAGGTTTTGAAAATCCAACCAACACTCCCAATCCTCAAGGATGTTGCAACCTACTCAGCCTATGATACAAGTTCTCATGGAACTCATCCTAGAATATATTGTATTGATCACATGATGCCTTGGAAAAAAGGATATCGTCATGAACCCAATCTAGTTTTTTTTATTATAGTTGTGCATGTTGATAAATACAATAATCACACTTCTCTTTCCACTATTCTCAAATATTTCTCTTGAGGATTCTAGCCACCATTATCTAAAACCGCAATTATATTTTGGGTCTCAGAAATGAAACCATTTAATGGAATTTTTTTTGTTATAGAGACTTAGGGTTTTGTGCTAGGGTGCCAACAAAGGTTTCTGACAAAGTCTATCTTAATGCTAACATATTCAATCTTATGGAAGGGAAGAAGATCTCACCCAAGGCACTGTCCATAGTTAGATGTAAAAAAGGGGCGTATCAGGTGATAGGATATATTATACTTATTAAATAAATATTACTAACCATTCACCCTTACATATTGATTGAATAAAACTTGTACAGGGATTGAATAAAACACGTTACACATTGGCTTGGTACAAAAATAAATTTTTTTAATATGCACTCATCCATGCAACCACGTGCACATTCGCATTACATAATAAATACCCCTGTATAGACTTCTCTTCTTATTATCAAATCATATCATAGTATATCTACAATAGTAGATATACTATATATTAGCTAGATGATTTTAATACTCTTCCCAAAATTCTCATTACAAGCACAGAGTTACAATAGAAGATACTAATTTCAGCAGCATGTCGGCCCTTTCCTAATATTTTCTCCTCTTTTGTAGCTCGCCTTGCAAGTATATAAATAGTTATTTTTCCATTTATCGCATACAATTTAACTCATTCTCGCTTGATGGAGTCAACTCTAACCACTTTGACGAGATCCATACTTTCTTGGTCCACATTCACTTCTTTCTTTCAACGGTAATAGCTCAATCCTCCTTTTGCAGACTTAGATAATTCCAAAATAACTACTCATTCCTCTGCTTGTCTCTTCCTTATTTTCCACTATTGTCTTTTGGCCAATTTAACCATGCTCTTTTCTAGCTTCCACTACCTATTTTCCATAGCCATATTCTGACCAAAACTGTCAAAAAATGAAGGACCTAACATGAACGAACTTACTAAAGGGAAAAACCCTATATTTGGCACTTGCATAGAAATTTGACATTGACAATGTAAATAAATTAAAGGACTAAATTGAAAATGGATCAATGGGTCTAGAAAATATATGTGGAGGATAGAAGGTTCTTGCATATGCTTCCAAGGATGGAAATGACTTTTAATGAGGGAGGATGTAAGGCCTTAGCCTTAAATTGATTCAAACACCTTTGGTGCATTATAACCATAGGAGTCATTGATTGGCACATGTGGAAAAGATAAAAGCTTAATGATTAGAACATTCAATTTTTGGTTTCCCTTACATAATGGCAGGGTGCACCATATCCATGTTGGGAGCCCTTTACTAGATTAGGTGCACCATAGAACTTGGAAGCTAAAATTAGTTTTTCAAACTAAGAGAAACTTGGAATGGAACTTGGGAAGGAAAGGAAAAGAGTTTTGTCATGGGAAAAGTCATCTAAAAACATGCACAACTCATGATGAAAATTATTTTAATAAAGAGCTTGATTTACTTGTGTGCTTGGACTAAATGTATATAAAAGGAGTTGAGTCTCCCACACTTGGGTGTTATATTAAAACGTATAATCTCTTTTAGGCACAAGCATCCATGAAGAAAAATCATGGGATGCACTCATTTGGTACACATCCATTGTGGACACATCTATCAAGCAAACTTAGATGCATTTGAACATAGTTGGAGGCATCTAGGTGAAACTAGACACACTTGGGTAGAATTGGATGCACTTGGAAGCATTATCAAGCACACTTGTTGTGCACAAACAATTGGTAGACAAATAGCCAAAGGAAGTGAGTTGGAAAATGGTGCTTGGATACACTAGAGTGAAGAGGCTTGCAAGTGCAACACGAGTCTCATATAAAATAAGGACACCTCAAAAGTGTTAAGATAAGAAGTGATTGGTCATTCACCAAGAGTGTAAAAGAGCTCTATAATTATGCTAACTTCATCGTTAGTCATAATAGTAAAAATTGCATTGGTTGAGTGAGAAGAAGAAGAATACAAGACCTATAATAGGCACACTTATAGTTGATTCATGGGCGAGGCTATGTAGCTCTATTAGATAGTAGGTGATGAGCACCATCATTAGGTATATTCTAAGGGGTTAATTTTCACCTTTTTAGCTTAATTATTCTCTCTCTCACATTTAATTTCATTTTTTCATATTTTTATTAGTGAGAATGGTGTATCAAGGGTTGTCATGATTCGAAGCCTAATGTGGTTTAAATATAGGAAATTCAAGGGAATAATGCCATTTTTTAGAAATATTGCATAATCAGGGCACAAAGTGGACAGAAAGGAGTGATTTTATGAGGGTTGACCACCTTCTTAAATCCTAATGGAAGCCAATGTATCCTCAATAATCTCCTCCAACATCTTCAAATCAGAGGCAGCAAAGAAAGTGAATGATAAAAGGTGTTATGTCCCTGTAATTTGTTAGATTGGCAATGCCAAATAGACAAGGGTAACATCAAACCAAATTTGGAGTCCTAGGACCTAGCCTTCCTAGACTCAGAGAGGGCTCTCTCTATATTTGTATAAAAGATATGAATTATTTGATTTAGGATGTTGATTTTAGGCTAGTTATAATTATAGGGTTCATTTGTTTTGTTTTTTTGGTTGGGTTGTTTGTTAAGTAGGATAGATATAGTAAGAGAAATTCAAACCATTGGGCTACAGGGTCTGTGAAAGGCTTGAAAAGTACAACAACAAATCAAGGGTGTTTCATAGGGTAGGTTAACAAAACCAAATGGATATTAATAGCTTATGTGGCTGTGAAATGAACATTAAGTTGTGAGTGTAGTAGGTCTAAAGGAAAATTAAGAATCCTTTAGCATACACTAGAACAAGAAGGGTCTTTAAGATCACTATGCTTAAGAAAACCAAAGGACAGGGCACACCAAAACTTCTTTGGCCTATCTTTATCAACTAAACTTTAAAACAAAAATCCAACAAACCCTAGAGATCAGGGAACTCCTAGATTCTCTAGCTATTTTCCTTCAGAGAAAGAAAACATTTAAGATAACAAACAAGTGATGATTAAAGAGCAGGGAACACCTAAATTATTTAATCAAACTATAAAATACCTTCAAAGTGACTTTTCAAGATAGACCAAAGGACATGGAAAACCATAAACTTCTTTAGCCTAAACCCTACTAAGAAAACTCCAAAGAAAGGCTTTAAAAACAATGTTTCAATCTACACCAAAGGACATGTCATACCATAAACTTCTTCGGTTTGACTCTTATTAAACCATTTTCAAGAAAACAAGCTAGGTTGAATAAGAAATCAATTAGGAATTCTCTAATCAGACCTAGTAGAGGAAAACATTTGAGCAACAGAAGCAAACATACTTAAGGTGCCTCTAACATCATATCTTAACCTAAATTTTCTGCTCTATTGCAAGAGAAGAGATGAACAATATGGAAAACATAAAGAGGAAACAATAACTATATTAGTATAGCATCACCATTTGAAAAATTCCATGAATGCTATAAATGTGCTTGCTCCATTGATATTCAATCCAAAACAGTTACAAGGCTCCAAAGCCAAACTTCTTTCACAACTCAAAGTCTAAATAATATTTAGCTCAACAATCAACCAACAACCCCTATGAAGCATACATGCAGTATTTATTTGCAAAATGAGGAGTTGAAACCCTAGCTAGGGTTTCAAATGTCATTTATTACGTATTTAAATGCACTTTTACCTTTGAGACCATGCAAGGCCCAAGGCATGATATCTAAAACTCATTTATTGCAAAAATAACTTCTAACATAACTATTTGAGCTAATTTTGGAAAAAGTTTGACTTTAAGGCTCCAAAATATATTTTGCAATAACTCCTAGTAAGGGCACAGCTCCAAGGTACAGGGACATAGTGCCATTTAAAACGCGCAGCACCAAGAATGGGAAAATGACCTGTTTTGCAAATGAATTTTGGAGGCCTTCCCAGTGTCCAAATGAGCTAGTGCAAACGTGGAGCGCCAAGACTGGGAAAATGATCTGTTTTGCAACTGGCTTTTGGAGACCTTCCCGGTGTCCAAATGAGCTTCATGATAGCTCATTGCAAAGCATGTCCTGTATAGTTTAAAAATATTCTTTTAATTTCTAGAATGGTGCCCATTTTCGCTACCAAAAATTACTTCTCCCAATACTGCTAAACACGCAACGCCAGTGCCAAAAAGAGGGCAGAAAGGTGATTTTTTGGTGGTTTTTGGCCATTTTGAGGGACCATTTTTTCTCCAAATGCTCTGAAATTTTCTGAGGTTTATGTACTTGGCATGAGGAACATGAAAATTCTGACCCTTTTTCATTTGAGTGCCCCAAAAAAGAGCGCAGTGCCAGTGGCACTGCACGTTTGCCCCAATTTTCTGCAAGCCAAACTGTCAAAATTTCAAAATTTGCACCAAAGTACCAAAAATGGATTTTGATTTGTTGATCATGTTTGGGAGGCTAGGAGGAAAACATCAGAAATAATGTTGAGTTTTTCCTTCTCTTTTTCCTCATTTAGAGCCTGAATCTCTGCATGGGCTCGTTTGAGCTTGGCCCTTGCAATCCTGTTTCTAAGGGCATAATGTCTTGACATCTTCCTCTGCATGTCAGTGTCTCTTTTGGCCTTCTCTAGCTGACCCTCTAGGTGCAAGTTTTCCCTCTCAAGCCAATATTCTCTATCTATGCTAATTTCTATGGCAAGAAGCTCTCTTGGAATGAGCTGCTTTGCCAATTCTGCATCTTTCTCTCTTTCCCGGGCTAAAGCCTTCTTCAACCCAATTGTCCTTGGTCTCTTCCTAGGATGTTGTTCTTCCTCATCCTCACTGTCATCAAAAGTGACCAAGGTTTCATCTAGCAAGGCAATGGCTCTTCCAGCCTCTTTCTAAGCTGTGATTGCCCCGACCTCACTGATGGCTTGCTTTGTCTTCAACTGCTGGTTTTCTAGCTCATAAAAGTTGATCACATTCTTTGCCCTACCAAGATTAGCTTGAAGCTCACTAATATTGGAATCCTTGCTTTTGAGAAACATATTGATAATCCTCTCCTCGTCCTCATCCTCAAGGTCAATCAGTTGAAACTCCTGCTCAGTTTCATGTGTATCCTCCTCCTCAACAGTGATAGGTTCGGTGAACTTTTCCTTGCCCTTATAGACCTATTTTTCTAATGAAGAAGGCAGGGCCCCTTTCACCTCAAGTCTCGCAAACACCTGCCTGTGGCCTCTCTAATAGGTCAAAGTAAAAGGCTCAATATCGTGCATTTCAGTGCCGATTGTTCCAATATCTCTTTCTCTACTCAAGGCTCTGGTATTAAGAGATTATGGTGAAGGATTGTGAAAAGGTGATGAAGGAGGATCAACTTGAGGTGAATGGATGTGAGTGGAGGGTGATGTATGAATATCAGGATGTGATGGAGAAGTGGATATGGGAGGATGAGAAGATGAAGGAATATCTTGCTGACGATGGGCAAGTGGAGTAGTGAAAACCTCATTGGCAATGAAGGTCTCCCATGGAATGTTTTTCTGCTGTAGTTGATGCATAACCACCATCTTGATAAGTGAATGATGAAAAAGGCTCTACATTTGTTGATTGTAGTTTCTCTTTTACACAATGTAGGCCATTTTTTCAATGCTACAGAAAAGATAATATGGTATATGCAGCATCCTAACTCTATTGAAATGCATAAGAAGACGGATGTGGTAAGAGTAGAAGCGAGAAAACCTTCCCTCACAAGTGAAATACTTCATTATTATCTTCATCATGGGTGCATATATATCAAGAAGATGAGAAAAATGGAAGATGGACATATGGTGATCTTTATACCTAGGTTTAAGGTATGGTTCAAAATAACTGATGTCCGGGTTTGCTTGCTTAAACCACTTTTCTCCCACAGTTGGTATCCTTGTAGCAACTGAAATGGCATTAGTGGACATCTGAAATGTAACCCCAACAAGATTTACCTGCTTGTCATGTAGGTTAATGATGAATAGTCTTGTTAGATCTAGATAATTTTGGACCTGTTGCACCTTCTCACAAAACTCAAAACAACCCACATGTTTGAAACAAGATATAGTGAGAGGAGAGGTCATGAGTTCCTTGGTGGTGATAGGTTCAAATCTGTTTATCTTCCCTCCCTTGTGATCATGCCTCCTTGGAATTTGTGCCTCACTACCACTGTCTTCACCCTCAGACATTTTAAACTCTATTTTGGAAACCCTATGGTTGATGTGAAATGAATGAGGGGAAGGAATGAAATGACATCTTTGCAAATGAAGGGAATGAGTGAATGGGTATAGGTGTAGTAAATGAGTGAGGGGAAAACTAACTCAATGAAAACGCTCAAGAAATGTAAATAATCTTGTTTATGATTGATTTTATTCAAGGAGGATGAAATAGGAATGAAACAATGATTTATGATTTGTAGCTAGGGTTTTATTAGGGTTTCATTTCCATTGATTAAATGATGACCCAAATATCTTGAAAATAGGGTTCATGTCAGGTACTTACCCCTCAAGAGTGATTGGAGAACCTTGGAAAGAGTTTGGAAGCAATTTGAATTGATTTGGATGGCCCCAACTCTTATCAAACTCTTATGTCCAAGCGTGCAGTGCCAGCCGCTGAGGGCACAGCGCCAAGCTAAGCGCACAGTGCCAATTGCTGAGGGTGCAGCGCCAAGCAAAGCATGTAGCGCAATTCCCTGAGCATGCAATGCCAGGAAAATCATCACAGGTTGTTCCTAGCAAGAGTGCAGCACTTTGACAAGGGCGCAACGTTGGCTCCCAGGCACGCAGCGCCTTCAGAAAATGTGTGTAGGAAAAATGGCAAGCGCGAACCACCAATGAAACTTAGCAGAATCTCGCTTGAAAACTCACAAATTCTTCTCCTCTTGAAACTTCTAAAGGTTTTTAAGGCAATAATGCTTCTTTTGAAGTGCTTGATGGGCTTTTATAGGGTTTAGGATTTAATTTAACTTTTGAAAACCCACTTTCCAATGTTTGAAACCCCTTTTCCTTTTCTCACTAATAGTCTTTACACTTTTTGCTTGCAGGTTTGCTGAAGTCATGAAGTTGAATTTTCTTTTGCTCCTTAAGGCATGACAAGTTCATTTCGACAAATTTGAGATTTAAACACAAAGTACCATCTTCAAAATCTTCTATAGTTTCCACCATAAATTTCAACTCATATTTTCCACCTTTTCTGGCCACTTTTTCAAAACCCTAAGTGTCTACAGTTATTCATAGCAATCATCAGTGTTGTCTTGTAAGTTCTCTATAGCCCTTTCAAGTTCATTAATTTCTATCCAGTTCACCTTACCTTTTTTCCATATTCCATTAATCGTTTATGATAGACTTTCTTCATGCTTGGCCTTGTGTGCTTTCTCCATGTCATTTTCTGCAAGTGATCACTACTTTGGCACTCAAATGGACTAACCAGTTCATAACCCTAGTCATCTACAAGACCAAGTTTTTCCCCTTTCCTTTGATGTACATTGTTTTTATTCAGGAGTAGACAGTCTACCTCATCAGTACCTTCATCTGATAAATCTTCCAACACTTCTGTAGAAGTGCCAAACTTTGTCTATTTTCGTCACTTGCAGGTTCTGAACTGAGAAGATGATCCTTCTTGGAAATTTCAGGTCCTTCTTGAATAACCATGTCCTAACATTAAATTTCATCTAAGCTAGATTTTAGCAAAGGAAAATCAGTGCCTGAAACATCCAAGGATAACCTTAAAAACTGTAAAACCTAATGACCTAGTGGGAGTGTCCTTTGACCTGATCTTGACTGAAATTTGACTTGGAGATTTTCAAGTGAAGACAAAGTATTGTCATAGGTTATTATGCCCAAAGGGACATGTGAATGAGTTAGAAAAAGGAAACCATAGAGGGAGGGTGGAGTTTATTGACAGGGGAAAATAGGGAAATGAAGTCTAGGGTAGGAAAGAAAGATGAAAATGAGAAGTATAAGCCCATAAGGAGTCTTCTAAGAGCAACAGGGTGACTTTGAGAAGACCAACTGAAGAATAGTGAAAATAGATTTATAAGGATAATGAAGGCAGTGAGATTTCTGAAACTCAAGATATTCAAGGAATATTGTTTCCAGAAAGCTATAACCATTCTATAGTCATCCGAAGATAGTGAAAAATATTGATGACTAATAGTGTTTCCACTTGGGGAGGGCAACTGCTTTAGGAGGTGTCAAGAACCTTAGATCTCTGATTTTGCAGATGAGATGCCTCACATGCTTGTTGATTTCCTTCATTTTGCAATGTTGATCTTGCTGCTATTCTTTGCAGTTGTGATCTTACAATCTGAAAAACATGATTGCTTCAATATCAACTCTACCTACCCATCATACTTTTCTTAACATTTTCTATTCATTTAGGTGCATTTGGATTGGCAAACCCTGAACCTCATATTTTCTTTTGAAAGAATAGACTATCTACTTCTACCCTTATATCATCCAAAGGCTCAGATTAGACTAATGATCTCCTTTATTCTCTACCTAGTATACGTATCTCTCAAGGTTAAACAGTTTGACAGATTTTCATTCTCTAATCTACTAACATAAAATTTAAAACATGACCAAATCAAGATTGAGCAGTTTGATTTGTCCTGAGTTGTGGCATTTTGGACAATTTGCACACAGATTTTATTTTTAAAGTATATTATTGATAAGCCAAGTTTAAACTATTTGGAAAATCTTCATTTTCTAACTTATCAGCAAAAATTTAAAACACATTCAATCATTGTTAGGTTGTATGACTGAACAAGATTTTCCTTCCTCAAAAGTAGTGCCATTTGGACTTGCACACTTTTAGACATATTCTTTTTTGGTATGGGGCTTTACCTCTTCTTTTTATCTGCCCTCTTTTCTTTGTTTTTTTGTTTCATTTTTCTGATCTGTTATTCAAGAAGTGCTATGTACATTGAATAAAACTTTTAAACTAAGAACTTCAACAAAAATAGTGCTTGAGCATCCTGCCATTGATAGGACCTCCAAATAACTCTGTTGCGTCCATTTTTTGTAGAAAAAATTCATCGTTACCTCTTACTGAATGGATGATATATGGAACTTTCCACATATTTTCAAATTTCCCATGCTTACCTTTTTCCTCTCTTCTTGAATCCTACTTCAGTACTTTGTCTCCAATCTGGAAATCATTATCTTTAGTCCTCTTATCAAAAATTGATGTTCTCTTGTACTGCTTGTGTTCTGTTGTACACCTCCTCCCTTGATTGTTGCAATTGAATGGTTTGGCTCAACCTCCTTTGTATATCATTCTCCTCTGATTGTACCTCTTGAAAATGATTCATCACTGGGACTCCCAAGGATGTTGGAAAAACTACATCCATGCCATACACTAGCTGATAGGAAGACATGTTAACTGATTTCTTGTTTGTTAATCAGTCTGCCCATAGTGCATGCACTAATTTGATGTGCCATGACTTATTGTTCTCTTCCAACAATTTCTTGATTATGTTTACCAAAATTTTGTTAGAAGACTCAGCCAACCCATTACCTTGAGGGTAATAAGCTATAGAATGTCCTAGTGTAATGTGATACTTGTGGCAGAAGTCCACCATTATCTTGAATTTAAATGCAAAAACATTGTCGATAATAATCTTTCTAGGCCATCCAAATCTGGATAGAATATTATTTTCAAGGAATTTCATGATTACTAAGTCAGTGGTAGTCCTTGAAGTGACATCTTCTATCCATTTGATGAAATAGTCAGTTGTAGTGAGGATTCATTTGTGTTAGGCAGAGGGGGAAGGGTGGATTTCTCGAATGAAATCTAGACCCCATTGTTGAAAATGAGCTTCAACACTTATAGGTTGTAAAGGCAAAGGCAGTAGTTTTCTCTTTCCCTCAAAGATTTGGCATTTATGGCAAGAAAATACTAGCTTGTGGATATCAAGGAAAAGAGTGGGCCAATAAAAACCAGCTCTAAGGATTTTGTTGGTAGTGGTTTTCCAATAGAGATGACCTCCACATTCTCCTGCATGAAACTCATGCATGATTCTATCTACCAGGGAAAATTTTAAGAATGGAAAATTATCTTGAAGTTTAAAAAATTGGCGAATCTCACTAGTCCCTAATATGCAAACTATAAATTTTTTATTGATGTGTTTGTAAAATTATTCAAATTTATAATGATTTTATATATACTCTATATATAATGTTGGCGTTTTTAAGGTAAAATAATTTTATATTGTAAAATTTGGGTGAATCATTTTTATAAAAAAATGGAAATTGGCGAATCTTTTTTTTGGGAAAATCAAGGAAAAATAGCCCACTTGCGAATATTAGCCCCTAAAATTTTCCATGCTATCTGCATCTTATTTAAGTAAACATTTAAGAAGGATACCAACAGAATTTTTCCAATATAAAGCTTTATCTAGAATGCAAAAATTTACAACCTTTAGTTTCTAGAATCTGGCCTTTGTTTTGGACAAACTAGGAGGAGCATTTAGATTAAAAATCACATGTAATATATCAGCATACCAGAGTGAGTTCATAAATGTTTCTTCAATAGGTGGATTCGCCGACTCCTCTTGTTCATCCAAGGAATGTATCATGTTTATGTACATTGTTTGAAAGTTTGCTTCAGCCATTAGTTTGGCCATTCCTTGCCCTTTGATCAGCTTAGTGAGCTTGATTTCTAGATCATACTCTAAGATGAAAGCAATCCACTTACCTCTTTTACAATCAAGATCCTGAGTTAGAATGTCCTTAACAACTGCATGACGAACAAAAGAAATGATATGTGAATGCAAGATGTAAACTTTGAAATCTTTTAATGCTTTGATGAAGGCAAAAGCTTGTTTTTCCATAATGTTATATTTCAGAGGTGCATCTCTTAGTTTCTTGCTGAAGAGAGCTATGGGTTGTTCTTGTCCCATTATGTTCTTTTGTAGAAATACTGCAGCAATTGTGTGTTCTGATGCAAATGAGAAGATGAAAAAGTCCTTGGTAAAGATAGGGCTGATTAGAATTGGTGTTTGGGTGAGTGCTTGTTTTACTACTTCAAAGGATTTTTTTTCTTCTATGATCCATTTCACTCCTATTTCTATTTTCATCATGTTTGTAATGTTTCTTAGGAGCTCTGCAAGGTTTGGTATGAAACTTCTTAAGAATTTGATCTTTCCAATGAAAGATTGCAGCTCTTTGATGTTTCTAGGGTGACTGATCTACAATATCCCCTCAATCCTCTTTGGGTCTATCTTGATCCCTTTTTCAGATATTATGTCGCATAGAAGTTTTCCTTCTTGAAGGCCAAACATAGTTTTCTTGGGATTCAAAATTAAACCATACTTTCTACACTTTCCAAAGACTTTTCTTAAGTGAGCTAGGTGTTCTTCATCGGTTTTTTAGTAAACAATGATTTCATCAAGATATATCCCAATGAAGGGACCTAATTCTTCGGAAAAATCAATGTCCATGGCTCTTTGAAAAGTGGCCCAGACATTCATTAACCCAAAAGGCAATTTGACATACATGAAGGTGCCCCAAGGTGTAGTGAAGGAGGTTTTGTGTTGATCATCTGGATGTACTAGCACCTGATTATACCATGAAAAACCATCAAGAAAAGATATTCTTTTGGAGCCTACCACCCTTTGCAGTATATGATCCATCTTAGGTAAAGGGTAGTTGTCCTTCAGGGATGCCTTGTTTAAATTTTTGAAGTCTATGCATAGCCTAATTTCCCCTGTTTTCTTCCTCACTGATACAAGGTTTGAGACCCATTCTGAGTACCAAAGTGGGACTATTATTCCAACATCATACATATTTTTAATTTCTTTCTCAACTAAAGGCATTAGTACATGGCTTATCCTATGTTAACAGTGAACCATATATATTCCACCCTAACTAGTTCAACTGTTTCTCAACATAGTTTTTTATGGTTTTCCTTGAGAGGAATCTTATACTGAATGATGTTTGTATCATAGGACTTCAAGTCCTCATAGCCCGATGCAAACACATCCTTGAATTCTTTGAATAGCTCAATGTATTTCTGTTTTATAAGAGTTGGCAGTGTTTTGGAAATTTTTATCATTTAGGTTCGTCCTCACTGCCTATGTTGCATTCTTCTACATCTGTTTTGGTGGATTCCATTTTAGGCTCCCTAGAGACATCATTGAAATCAAACAATTGTTCTAGGGGGGAAAGTCCTCTTGGAAATTAGTTGTCTTTGCATTGCAATACCTCAAGGTCCCTTTTGTCTCAATTTTCACACAATTCTTCTCCATGAGGGTGTTCTAGCATATTTACATCAGCAGGATAAGGTGGCTATGTTTTGTGTGTTTGTTCCTCAACAGAGCAGTCCTCTTCATGATCTGAGTTTGGTTTTGGCATTTAAATTCATTTTTGGATTGCAGCAAGTCTTCAATGTGTTTGTCACCTTCAAAAACTTGCCAATAATCTATGTTATCATGGACTGTTGGTCTGCTTTTGACTTTTACCATGTACTGTTCATTGGCATGAGGTAGTCGGCTAGTGTTGGTAGCAAAGGCTAGTTCATTTTAAAGTTTGTTTTGAGTTCTTGGGACAGAGGTAAGTTCATATTTTTCAAATGTTTTTAGGAGGTCTAAGGAAACATTTCTATATTCTCTTAGCCTAGGAATTTTGGCTGAATATTCTCCTTTAATTTTCCTAATAATCAACTAATCTCCCTAAACAAAAATATTCTTGGCTCCTATACTTTTCACCAATTGTAACCCTAAGAGAAGAGCTTCATACTCTGTAATATTGTTTGTACATTGAAAATCCAGCTTGTAAGAGTGAATTTCATTAGTGTTGTGTATCCAAACACATTCTCCTGAACCAAATTTTCCACAAGAGCCATCAAAGCTCATGTTCCAAAGAGTTTCAAGTTCAGATTCACCATTATGTCGTTGTTCATGGCTACTAGGGTTTTGTCTGTTATGTTCTTCATTTTGTATTTGGTTTGATTTTTCTGATAGGTCTTGCTTTTCGTCTTTTTAGCTACTTGTTCATTAAGGTCACCTTCATTGTATAAAATAAATGAATCAAGGTCTGAATGAATAGAATAGAGAGGGGTGTTATTTGGCCTATCTTGGCTGCTTACCATGTATTTCATGTGAGATTCTCTGTATAGTCTTCTTGTTTGGTTAAATACTGGTAGCATATGTCATGTCTATTTGGAGTGTTCCTTGGAGTTTGGATCCCCATGATCTAGAGAAAAGCATGCCACATTTTGGGGGAATTTCATCCACTACAATACCCACGAAAGGGCTCTTGGCTGGTATTTGTGCCAGATTGACACACAGATCCTTAATTAGGCCCAGATATTTAACTCTACTTGAATCAAAAGAGTACAAGTCTTTGTATGGTCTGGTTATTTCAAGGCCTAGTCTTTCCATCACTACCTTCAGCATGAGGCTATGTGAAGCACTAGAGATTAGCATGGCATTGTGTATGATTTTGTCATGGATGTTCAAACTGACATAGAATGGAGGAAAAACTCCCTCTTGAAACCTTCCCTATAACTCTGGTCCAAACAACAATTTTGGCTTGTCATCAGTCAGATTTAGAGTATTGGTGTCATTTCCTATGTTTAAAGCTTTCAAAACTTGAGATCTGTATATATCTTGAGTCACTAATTCAGTAAGGGGTATGGCTATTTTTATCTTGGAAATTTCACCCTCAATACTGAATGGTGTCTCTGTTCTTGGCAGAGTTAGATCAGTCTTATCATACATGGTATTTTCAGCAACTTTAGCTTGCTGATTTTTATTTGGAATCTCAGTTAAAAGAGTTTTTTCATGGCCACTAGTTGATGTACTAGGGCAGCTTTGGTCACCATCATGTTGGCTGATTTTGTCTTTGCTTTGATCAGAATTCTTGGCCATGGTGTTTGTATTTTCCACTATCCTTTTAGGAGTGTTTTCAGTGTTCTTCTTAGCATAAATTTCGGGTTTGTTCCTCTTGGGGATATCTTGGGTTTTCCTACTTCTGAGGTCATACTGCCTATGAAACTTCATGATAGAATTCTCAAACTTTAGTTTGTGATCTTCAGAATCCTCATATGTTCTTTCAGTTTGGTTTGAGGAAAACATACCTTGTTCTTCTTCTGTGAGAAAAACAACACCCTCACTATCAGAGCCTATTAGATTCACATGGTTTTCTTCTGGATCCTCAGTCTCTCTTTCCTCTTCATCAACATAGTTTTCTTGGAAAGGAGGTTTGATTTCCTAGTTATTTTTCGTTTGTCTGATCTGAGGAGGATATCTTCTGAAGTTTTGGTTTTTGTTTTTGTTTTGAGGATTTGTTTGGTTTTCCCTAGTGGCTTCTCTTTCATTTAAGTTGATTCTCTCCATTATCCTTTCCTTTGTCCTAACTAGGCTGTTAATTTTAGCATCAGATGTGGAGGCCATAGTTTCCTCTTTGTATGTAACTCTCTTCTCTATTCTCATTCTAGCCCTTTTAGCAATCAAATTGGCTTCTACACTTACTACTCCCCTTTGCATGTCTTTTAGGGTGAGGGGATCTCTTTCTCTCAATTGGTAAGCCATTTCCAGATCAAATCCATCTGGAAATTTTACTAGGGCTAGGCCTTGTGGGGGTTTCATGTGGGGAGGGAGTGCATTATATACACTATTGAACCTATTGCAGTAATCTTGAACACTCTCCCCAACATTTATTTTAAGGTTATCATGCTCTGACAAGATTTGAAGAGGATTATTATTAGTCTCCCACTTGTTTGTGAATTTTTTATAAAGGGAAGGGAGATCATGAATGCTAGTAGGAGTTAACTTTTTGAACCATTTTTTTGCTTCTCCTCCTAAAATTTGGGCAAAAATTCTCATCTCTATAGTCTCATCCTCTATTTCTTGGTATTCAAAAGCACCATTCATCTTGTCTACATGTTGTTGGGTAGTTGTAGAATCAGTTCCATTAAAGTGAGGGATTCTAGATTGATAGTCTTGAGGCATAGGAAGTAAAGGTTGTGGTAATACCAAGGGGGCATACCATGATGCCATGATAGGAGGTAATGGAAATCAAGGAGGATCTATAAGAGGAGGGTTTATGAGTGGAGGTGTAGGATGAAATGGAGTGGTTTTCATAGTGGATGTATGAGTGGGGGTAGCAGATGTACTTGGACCAGCTAGCTGATATTGAACATATTTGGAATGAAAGGAGTCAAAGTGTTGGAGAAGCTGAAAATCAGGAGGAGTGGATGGGGAGGCTTCTCTACTAGGACTCTGTTGTAAGCTTGTAGGCTCAAGGTATATCTATTCTATCCAACTTTGAGACTTATTTTTGAATAGGTTTCTTTTATGGTGTAAGTCAAATTGGCTATCTTGCAAGGATGTAAGGTTTTCAGGAAAGGAACTTGCTTTTTGAATTGTTCTGACAATATTTGAATCTTCAGTCCTAGAATTTTTCTTAAGATTCTTTCTGGGTCATCAACTATGGCAGGAGGGTTTGGGTCAGGGTGAGATCTGGTACTGATTCTTTGTGAAGCCAGATTTCAGACCCACAACACAGAGAGGTTGAAATTTTGTAAGGGTTTTGAAAACAGACCTATCTGAAAGATTACTGAATTCACACAGTATGTGGTTGGGTTTTATACTATTAGGATTGATTAATACATTCCCAGGGGAGTCTGTGAGGACCAATAGAGTTATAAGGCCTACTGAAAACCACTGGAGTCACCAGGTGGATGACGCTAACTGTTTAAGGATTTTTTTTTTGTCCACCATCAACAATTGGATAAAAATCTTGAGATATTTTTGGGTTTTCTGAGTTCTTTATATAACACTAATATTTTTAATGAGTGTTCCCCAGTGGAGTGGCCATTATGTTAGGTGCCTGTAATTTGTCATATTGGCAAGACCAAATAGACAAGGATAACATCAAACCAACTTTGGAGTCCTAGGACCTAGCCTTCCTGGACTTAGAGAGGGCTCTCTTTATATTTGTATAAAAGAAATGACTTGTTTGATTTAGGATGTTGATTTTAGGCTAGTTAAAATGATAGGGTTTGTTTTTTCTGTTTTCTTTGGTTGGGTTGTTTGTTAAGTAGAACATATATAGTAAGGGAAATTCAAATCATTGGGATATGGGGTCTCTGAAAGGCTTGAAAAGTACAACAAAAAATCAAGGGTGTTTCATAGGGAAAGTTAACAAAGGAAAATGGATCTTAATAACTTATGTGGGTGTGAAATGAACATTAATTTGTGAGTGTAGTAGGTATAAAGGGAAATTAAGAATCCTTTAGCATATACTAGAACAAGAAGGGCCTTTAAGATCACTATGCTTAAGAAAACCAAAGGACAGGGCACACCATAAACTTCTTTGGACTAGCTTTATCAAGTAAAATTTAAAACAACAATCTAGAAAACCCTAGAGAGCAGGGAACTCTTAAATTCTCTAGCTATTTTCCTTCAGAGAAAGAAACCATTTAACATAACAAACAAGTGATGATTAAAGAGTAGGGAACTCCTAAATTCTTTAATTATACTATAAAATACCTTCAAAGTGACTTCTCAAGATAGACCAAAGGACAGGGAAAACCATAAACTTATTTAGCCTAAACCCTAGTAAGAAAACTCTAAAGAAAGGCCTTAAAAACAAATTTTCAAGTTACACCAAAGGACAGCTTATACCATAAACTTCTTTGGTTTGACTCTTATTAAACCATTTTCAAGATAACAATCTAGGTGGAATCAAAAAGAAATTAAGAATTCTTTAATCAGACCTAGCAGAGGAAAACATTTGAGCAACAGAAGCAAACAGACTTAAGGTGCCTCTAACATCATATCTCAACCTCAATTTTCTACTCTATTGCAAGAGAAGATATGAACAGTATGGAAAACATAAAGAGGAAAAAATAACTATATTAGTATAACATCACCATTTGAAAAATTCCATGAATCTTGTGAATGTGCTTGCTCCATTGATATTCAATTCAAAAAAGTTACAAGGATACAAAGCCAAACTTATTTCACAACTCAAATTCTAAATAATATTTAGCTCAAAAATCAACCAAAAACCCCTATGAAGTGTACATGCAGTATTTATCCAAAAAATGAGGAGGTGAAACCCTAGCTAGGGTTTCAGATGTCATTTATTACATAGTTAAATGCACTTTGACTTTTGAGACCATTATTTCAAAAATAAATTCTAACATATAAATTTTAGCTAATTTTGGCTTAATTTTGACTTTAAGGCTCCAAAATATCTTTTGCAATAACTCTTGGTAAGGGCGCAGCTCCAAGGTACAGGCGTGCAGTGCCAAGACTTGGAAAATGACCTATTTTGCAACTGACTTTTGGAGGCCTTCCCTGTGTCCAAATGAGCTCCATGATAGCTCATTGGAAAGCTTGTCCTGTATAGTTTCCAAATATGCTTTTAATTTTTAAAATTCTTCCCATTTAACCTTGCAAAAATCACTTCTCCCAATACTTCTAAATGCGCAGCACCAGTGCCAGAAAGAGGGCAGAAAGGTGATTTTTTGGTGGTTTTGGCCTTTTTGAGGGACTTGTTTTGCTCCAAATGCTCTGAAATGTTTTGATGTTGATGTAACTGGCATGAGGAACATGAAAATTCTGACCTTTTGTCATTTGAGTGCCCTAAAAAAGAGCGCAATGTCAGTGGCGCTGCGCATTTGGCCCAATTTTCTACAAGCCAAACTGTCAAAATTTCAAAATTTTCACCAAAGTGCCAAAAATGGATTTTTCTTTGTTGATCATGGTTGGGAGGCTTGGAGGGATATATCAGCAATAATGTTGAGCTTTTCATTTTCTTTTGCCTCATTTAGAGCCTGAATATTTGCATGGGCTTGTTTGAGCTTGGCCCTTGCAATCCTGTTTCTCATGGCATAATGTCTTGCCATCTTCCTCTGCATGTTAGTGTCTCTTTTGGCCTTCTCTATTTGGCCCTATAGGTGCAAATTTTCCCTTTCAAGCCATGATTCTCTATCTTTGCTAATTTCTATGGTAAGCAGCTCACTTGGAGTGAGCTGCTCTACCAATTCTGCCTCTTTCTCTCTTTCCCAGGCTAAAGCCTTCTTCAACCCAATTGTCCTTGGTATCTTCCTAGGAAGTTGTTCTTCCTCACCCTTGCTATCATCAAAAGTGCCCAAGGTTTAATCTAGCAAGGTGCTATAGGGTAATATGCTTGGGTGGTTATTAGATATCCCTCTCAGGGCTTTCCGGTGCTCGAGGAAAACTGTCAGATTAGCTGTAAAGTTCCAGAGATGCTGCATGCATGTTCATAATAATATATATAATTGAAAAAGAAATATGGAAATATTATCTCCTTTTGGATAGCAGAACCTATGAAGAACGTCGAGCAACAAGGTAGAGATCCTTCTTCACCGACTCCAAATCTAGGTCCTGCAATCAATCAAAGCACCCGCATAATCTCTGCAACAATATAGATTCTTATCAATTAAACTAGAATATAAGGAACATAAAACAATACATATCTAAGCCATTCATATCATGCTACACAGACGATTTAACAAAAATTGTGACACTGATAAATCGAATGGACAAAATAGATTCAGTTCTATTAATTTATGAAAAGGAGTATTACAACCATCAATTGCACCAAGCCCTCCTCAATCTTCCAATTCTTATCTCTCTTTCTCTATCTTCGAGTGTGATGATTCTCAAGGCAGAAAGCTCTCAATGAACTTTGCTGATCTTCAAGCCTCACAGTACAATAATTTAATTCTGCTCCACATATAATCAAACCTTCGACCATAGACCAAGAGCCCACAACTCCAATTTATAGGAGATGGAGAGGAAAAACCTTGCCAACCTTTTCAACCTGTTCAAAATGGGAAAAATATAGATATATCCTTGCTTTTCCTTGCTTTTTCCTTCCATAGGAGTTCATTTATGTTTGGCAATTCCTAATAGTATGTTTGTGCCAATTAGTTTCTTTTTTTGAACTGATTCCTTTTGAGAGAAAGTTGGGAATGCCAGTCAGTTTTCCGCAAGATATTTCCCTTTTCACACTCAAACAGAGTTAACACTGCCACTTGGGTAAGACATAACATTACCCTAGGCATTACCGCTCCCTTTTCATGGCTCAGCTGCATTGTAACGTTGCCTAGCTATTTTTGGCGTGCGTTACCTTAGAAAAAATGGGTTTTGTCTAGGTCATTTTATTCCTTCCATGTTACCTTCTCCTTTGAGCTGATGAGGAGGTCATTTTTCCTCTAACAGATGCCCCCTAAAGTGTGAGGTCAGAGATGAAGACGATGGCCAAAATACTTTATAACAAGTATAGTAGAATGAGAGGAATTGGAGGACTGAGGAAAACCTGAAACAACAACATATGTCAGAAAATATAGTATCTGTCTTGAGCTGGGCATTCCCATGCTCAATAGCTAATCAACATGATTTATCTAAAATAGAGATATGAACAGTGTGTCCATCAATAATCATAATGTGAAAGTGTCTGTCATAATAGGATCAAACTGATAAGTTGTCTCCAAAAAACAATATCGCAACTTGGGAGGGGAAACACAGCTGTAATGGTGTAAACCTCAACCCAAGGTCTTGGTCGCCACTTCACTAAACCGCATATTTCCGTACATGTGAATGAATGATTTGTAGTCAAACATGTGGGAAATCGTCAGATTACTAGTAAATAACAAAAATTGTTAACAGATGCGAGGGTGGCCACCTATAATTATGATGGTCCCCAAGATGCACAGTACAATCTAACGAGTGTGAATAAAAGGAGTTAATGTCGAACACTCATAGAATCATTCGATCAGGAGCCAATAATGAGAACCCCCAACCAAACAAAAGATGACCTGCCACTAATGTCTGCAAGTATCTGGGTACTGACGTGTTTCTGGATCAACTTCATAGATAATATCTTGAAGTTGATAGGAAGAGATCTGTCAAAAGGTAGGCATTGAGGCATCCTACATCGGTCGACATGAAACAGGAAAAGATGATTTTGTTTGATGGAAATAATCAAGAGACAATGGTAATAACTGATGACAAATAAGTTCTAGTATATGATGGGTTTGGTTAGTATAAGGAGCAATAGATAGTGGGATCCTTTTGAACAATAGAAGGCACTCTAATAGGGTACTACGCAGCTTAGGCTTGATGAACACCAAAGAGTATTAGGATTCACCCATGCAGGAACACTGGTATATGAAGGCTAAACTCATAGATGGTAGGGTTCGGCTTAATGCGAAATAATTTTCTGGGAAGTGCCATGTTCAAGATTTTGTGTTGCCAAACCGACCTTTAAAATGTAACAGAAGAAGTATCCATTTTGTCCACACTTTTTTCCCTGTCTAATTGATTTTAACGAGTCTAGACAGGTAAACTTGGTGATTTTTTTATGTTTAGAGAGTCTAAAAAACATCGTAAAAGACAACTATAGGGGGTACCTTTTTCATGTTTGATAACCGAGCACGACGAAGGGAGAATAGTAAGCATGAAACAATTATTTTTCCATGAGTTAGTCGATTGAATCTGGAAAAGTGAGAAATCTATGTTCGATGGACATCTGCCTCATTTTGTTATGAGTACGAGGAGATGAAGTAAACTCAATGTTCTTGGTGAAATTTAACGAGTCCAACAAAGAAAAACTCGATGCTCTCCGTGAATTTTTAATGAGCCCCACAGAGAAGAACTCGGTTACTTTTTCTGTTTAATGATATTTGAAAAATATGAAAATAATGGCTCATATTTCTTTGTCCTGGTAGTTTAACGAGCCTGATGAAGGCAACTCGGGGTTTTTTCAGTTTTACGAGCTAGAAAAAGTCCCTAAAAGAATGCTCGTTGCTTCTTCATGTAAGTTTAATGAGCGCGAAGAAGAGAACTTGAGGTTTTTCAGATTAATAAGTGAGAAAAATACCATAAAAGGAATGCTCGGAGCTTCTTCGTGTAAGTTTAATGATCTCGAAGAAGAAGACTCGATGTTTTTCGGATTAACGAGTGAGAAAAATACCATAAAAATAATTCTCGAAGCTTCTTCGTGTAAGTTTAACGAGCCCAAAGAAGAAGACTTGATGTTTTTCAGATTAACGAGCGAGAAAAATACCATAAAAATAATGCTCATAGCATCTTCGTGTAAGTTTAACGAGCTGAAAGAAGTAGACTCGATGTTTTTCAGATTAATGAGTGAGAAAAATACCATAAAAATAATGCTCGGAATTTCTTGATCTCTTTCTCATCAATAGAAGGATCTGTGTCAGGAATTTTCTCATAAGACCAAGTAAACACATCACAGAATTCCTTAAAAAGGGATGTGAAGCATGAAATTTCCTCGGGATTGCAATCATCTCCAATCTGAATGTTTTCCACGATACCTGTTTTGACCAAGATATCGATGAATATAGTTTTAGAAATATTTCCCATGTTCCCTTCTAAATCGATAGTTTGAACAGTCGTGTAAATGGAGGGAATAATCTCAGGTGGGTCAAAAGATGGGATTTGAGTAGTTATCGCGTCTGAATCAAACGTCGAAGCATGATGATGGAACTCACCCCAAGGTCATTATTTTAGAGACATGACCTCTTGAATAGCTTCATCTGTAGGCAGGATTTCATCGAGGAGATACATAGAAATAACCGTGATGGGTGGGAGGTTGGTACCATTGGTCGAAACCAAAGCTGTGGAGAGTTCAGATGTGATTTGGATGGCTTGATAAGCTAACTCTACCGGTGATAGCGGCATCTGATCTCCGTAGGAATCAATGTCCGAAGGAGCCGGTAGGATCCATGTATCGATAGAGCCATCCGAAGTGGTGGATATCATTGCAATCGTATGTGTAACCTCAGGCGGCGGGAGAGGAAAGCAACCCATCAGGGAATATGCCTTCAGAAGACTTGTACCAATACTTACATACGAGTTAGGAACGCCTCCTACTAAGGGTACAATGCTACCTGGTAATGTGGAATAATTGGAAGTGCAAAAGGATAATTGATCTACTAAAACTATTTTCCCATCTAATGGAAACAGGATGAGTCGGAAGGCCAAAGAAACAATGGCAGTCATTGTGTAAGACCAACTGTGACCCAGCAACATATTATAGTTGAGATGACGATCTATGAATTCTACATCCACCGTTATCATTTTCCCACTAAGCAAAATGGGAAAGCTAGCAAGCTAGCCTTTTGGGAGGAAAGTGTGGCCATCGAAAGCTTTAATGGAATTCGATGGCAGAGACAAAGTAGGAGAACCCAAAGCGAGCCAGCAATTAGTTGACATAACGCAGGTCGAAGCACCTTCGTTTATGACAGTGCAATGGATTGGTCTTCCTTTCGACACAACCTGCACTTGAAATGCAAGTTGGTGTGAGAGGTGAGGTTTATATTTCTCCATGTCAATGATAGCTAGCATAGAATCTTGGGGGTTGATTCCACCAATGGCCGAAAGCAGAGCTTTCCTTTTTGCTGGACAAGTTTTCAATACTTTGAGCGCAGACATAGCTGACGGTGCTTGTGCCAAATCTTCTACAATGTTGTAGTTTTGGGTAGCACGTGCAGAGGTGTTATGAGTCATGCGTCGAAGTGTCCCTTTGGGGGGACGAATCGCAGTGTCAGTGGTAGGCCTTTCGATATGCAAATCGTTGGGCGACAGTGGATTCAAACTGGTCCTAGGTTCCTGAGTATCACTTATAGGATTTCCATAGAGTTTGGCTCATGTTTGGAGTTCAAAACTCTCTACGCCATAAATGGTGCAGGATCCTTCACCAGAAGGATGTGTACCACCATCGCCCCTTTGCGGGGGTTGTGGTGGGTTTGCAACCATGTGTTGTTGTTGCTACTATGGATTAGGGAGGGGATTATGAAGAACAATAGGTGTCCTCCCAAAGTCCTTTGTTTGTGATAAAATATGTGCATTCCTGTAGCCAAGGACATTTGTATGTCAAGTGGTCCTCCACACAGATTATACAACGAAACTTCATGGGTTTCTCCTTTCCTTTTTTGGTCTTAGTAGCATTTTTCTAATTAGGATTATTCTGATGATATGACTGCTCTTCCAAAAGAATAGGTATTTTTCTTGTTCTTCTTGCTCTTTCCACTAGGTTTTTGTAAAAATTTCATAGAATTTACCTCAGCAGTAGGAAGAGTAGTTGATTGGTTAGGGGCAGTGGCAGCTGAAGATGGCTGGGATGTTTTCCCACTAGGATATTTTATGGCTACGCCAGAGATTGCACCAATGAGACTGTCGGCGTGTGCTCTAGTTTTTTGAGTAGTAGGAGGATTCAGATTACCAGGGGCATGGGGGAGTAAATCATATAGTGTGCTATATTGTGAATAGATAAAATCTAAATGATGTGCATGATGAATGGATTGATATTCCGTGACCGCACTGGATAGAAAAATGTCCTTAGCTAGGGTTGCTAAGAGTGACTTACAAAAATAGTTAGATAAGAGATGATCTTGGATTGGCACTTTGACCAGCCTCCTCCTACGTCTCCATGCATGAATGTGATCGGAGATGTGGGTGGCAGTGTCTTGGTGCAGCAAGATTAAGAGTTTCGTGCCAGTTTCATATCGAATATGTAATTGGAAAATCTTAAGAAATTATTTAGCTAAGGTGCCAAAAGTGTTAACGGTTCTGCGTGGTAACTCAATGTACCATTTAGTAGCATTTCCTGTGAGAGTGTGGAGGAAAATTCAAATCTGGATACTATCATCCACCATGGAGTTAGAGACAGACCATAGATGAAAGGTGGTGACGTGCGTAGCTGAATCGTCCCCTTGTTTCTCGTCAAATTTAGCGTTGTTAGATGGAATCTTGTGTGGTACCTGAGGCCAGAGTGGGTTGTGCTTGATGGGATCATTGGTAAGTTTGTAGATGTCGGGGATGTCTAGAGCTACCAAAATGGCAACTACGTGTTTGCCCCCAGATCTAGCCAAGGAAGTATTGGCTAACCATTTGGATCGTAGGGTCTGCCCATCAATGTGTTACCAATAGGATAAGTAGGACATTGTTGATAAATGTTCCCTGTGGGTGGGGGTGTAGGGATTTATGGTTGCTATCTGTAGGGTATATTGTACTGGGGGGCGAACGGTTGGTTTCCCCCTGTGTAAAATTTACCCCCTTGTCCAAATGGATTTTAGGGTTGGTTTGCCCACATGGATGCGATAGAGCTAGCCAAAGGCATATTGCTATTCGCATAGTTAAGCAACGACATAAACCCTACACTAAAATTTTGACCACTCAAAGGAACAGTGTTAACAATGGGTTGTCCTATTTGTCCTAAACCGAAGTACCCCCCATCATATGTGTGTTGGTGACATTGCCCCCTTGCATGGTGGCCAAGGTGTTTGAACTCAGCAAAGGGTTCCAACCGAAAAGGTTGCTAAAAGGAACCAAAGTAGCCCCGCTCGTGGGAGCAGGAACCATGGGTCCCAGTGCAGTAACCGTAGGAGCAGATCTCGAAGGATTTGGAGGTCCACTAACAGTTTTGGTGACCACAGTGTTGGGACCGGGCGTAGGATATCTACTGCGACTGTCGATCATTGGTGTAGAAATGACTACCGGTGGGGAAGATGGTGGCGAACCTGAGTTGGTTGCCATTAGCATCAACCCCATGGGTGCCGATTTTGAAATGGATGTTGGTGCAGCCGAAGACATATCTTGGCTTGGTATAACCTAAACTAACACTGGCACCGACGGGTCAATGAGCGGAGGATTGCAAGGAGGTACGAATCCTTCTGTAAAGGGATCCTCTAGAAACTCCGTGTGATATGGGGCTATGTGAAAATCAGGGGTTGTCACTGGAGACTACTCTTCTAAAGAAGGCATGGGCTTACCGAGACTCGACTCCTCCTCTGGTGTTAATGGAGGGAGACCTCGCTGTCATCGAGACAGACGACGAGGGTCGAAGGACACCACGGTGACCTATTTATTTTTAGAAAATTTTAATTATTTGTGATGTATTATAAAGTCGCAGTGATAGTGACCACACACCTAAAAAAGAAAAAAAAAAGGGCTTTCTAAAATCAATCAACAAGCAGCCAGAACAGGGTGGCCCCGTTTGAGTACTACCATTTTCTAGAGATGAAACCCAGTATCAAAATAGCATACATAGAGGGTTAGTCATAAACACAGTTACGGTTACTCTAGAGCTTCACCCGAACCTCAGACAATAGGTGCAAGCACTCTCATGAAGATAAGTACCTTCCCAAAGACCGAAGACAGAGCAGGTCTGTATATTTTAGGTATCAGGAAATCTCGTCCCATTCACCTCATGTAAGTCCCTAAAAATTTTGGCAACTAAAGATACCTCAAATCACAGACATCATTAGGGGGGTCACCATCGTAGACAACATGCTATATGGTCAGAACATGTAGATCCCCGATCTAGTTTCGACATCCTCGAAGGGAACCCCAATATATAGCATGCCCACTGAATGCACTCGAAGGAGGGCTACCTTCTCATGCACCCTGGTGTTGTCTCACACTTAACTCCGGTGGTAGTGGAGTGGTCCCGATAATATGAATGCAGTATGATTTCACTTATTAATGACTCTAGTTTCAATTTTTGAGATCTTGGGTGATTTCTCACTTCTCCTACCCCAATATCCTAGCCTGAACTACAGTTGGTGTGAGCTCAGAAAAAGTTATATGATTAATTTTATTATCGCTTGATTCTTAGTGTACTTTATTATTAGTCTTGTGGAGGGGGAGCGGACCTATGAAATGTGAGGAGACCTTGACTCAAAAACCATGCAGAAACATGCTCTAAATATTAAATTCAATGAAGAGTTTATTCTACAAGGAGAGATTCTTTCAACATCCGTGCACCAAACATTCAAATAACAAAGTTCAACTTTAAAGGTTCATACATCTATCTATCTTCTCTTAACATCTTTTTAACCAAAATTTTCTCAGAATTAAATCAACTAAGTTCATAAAATTGAAAAAAAAAAAATCTTCTTCAAAAGTAGATGCAACTAACATTAACTTTTTAAGCAAGAACTAAAGAAAAAAATGCTAACTGGTAAACAAGCACAGGGATCCAGCAATAGAAACTAATCTGATGGCCAAAAACCCCACCACCAAAGGGAAACACAATAGAAGTGTAAACAACAGATTTTTGCTAGGTAACACTGGCAAGCAGAAACTATAGAGCGTTAATATTGAGACTAACGCATTGTATCTGAGCAGAAGCAGCGTTATAACGCATTGAAACACTTACAGGGGAAGCGTTATTTAGGGTAAAGTTGCAAATATGGATAAGCAAGGTCTAATATGGACTCTATGAGCTTTTGAGATGATTACTAAGCATATAAGGTGGTCGGAAGGATATGTGAACAGAAGGAAAAAAGGTAAAGTCATAGGAACAACCCAGAAACTTGGGGTTTATTTCCTTGTGGAGTCGCCAATTCTGCTATAGGGTAATATGCTTAGGTGGTTATTAGATATCGCTCTCAGGGATTTCCGATGCCCGAGGCAAACTGTGAGATTAGCTCTAAAGTTTCAGAGATGCTACATGCATGTTCATACTAATATATATAATTGACAATGCAAGATGGAAAGATTACCTCTTTGTGGACAACAGACCCTATGGAGAATGTCGAGCAATGAAGTAGAGATCTTTCTTCATTGGCTCCAAATCTAGGTCCTACAATTAATCAAAGCAGCCATGTAATCTATACAACAGTAAAGCTTCTTATCAGTTAAACTAGCATATAAGAAACATAAAACAATACAGATCTAAGCCATTCATATCATGCTACATAGATGATTGAATAACAATTGTGACATTGATGCATCGAATGGACAAAACAGATATAGTTCTATTAATTTATGAAAAGGAGGATTACAACCGTCATTTGCACCAAGCCCTCCTCAATCTTCCATTCCTCTCTCTCTATCTCTATCTCCGAATGTGATGATTCTCAAAGCATAAAGCTCTCAATGAACTTCGTCGATCTTCAAGCCTCACAATACAACAATGAAATTTTACTCCACATATAATCAAACCTTTGACCATATGCCAAGAGCCCACAGCTCCAATTTATAGGAGATGGAGAGGACAAACCTTGCCAACCCTTTCAACCTATTCAAATCGGGAAAGATCTAGATGTTTCCTCACTTTTCCTTTCTTTTTCTTTCCATAGGAGTTCAATTATGTTTGGAAATGCCTAATAAGAGGTTTGTGCCACTTAGTTTCTATTTTGAATTGATTCCTTTTTAGAGAAAGCTGGGAATGCCAATCAATTTTCTGCAATATATTTCCCTTTTCACACTCAAACATGGTTAACGCTGCCCCTTGGGAAAGACAAAGCATTATCCTAGGCATTAATGCTCCCTTTGCATGGCTCATGTGCGTTATAACTCTACCTAGTTGTTTCTGGTGTGCGTTACCTTGGCAAAAATGGGTCTTTTCTAGGTCATTTTATTCCTTCCATGTTACCTTATCCTCTGAGCTGATGAGGAGGTCATTTGTCCTATAACACAAGGCCTTGGCTCTTCTAGCCTCTTTATGAGCTATTATTTCCCTGACCTCACTGATGGCCTGCTTTGTCTTCAACTGTTGGTTTTCTAGCTCATAAAAGTTGATCACATTATTTTCCCTACCAAGATTAGCTTGAAGCTCACTAATCTTGGCATCCTTGATTTTGAGCAACATATTGGTAATCCTCTCCACATCCTCCTCCTTAAGGTCAATCAGTTGAAACTCTTGCTCAGTTTCATGTGTATCCTCTTCTTCAACAGTGATAGGTTTTTTAACCCTTTCCTTGCCCTTATCAACCTGTTTTTCTAATGAAGAAGGCAGGGCACCTTTCACCTCAAGTGAAGCAAACAATTGCATGTGGCCTCTCTGATAATTCAAAGGAAAAGGCTCAATATCATGCATTTCAGTGCCAGCTGTCCCAATATCTCTTTCACTACTCGAGGCTCTGGTATCAAGAGATGATGGTGAAGGATTGTGAAAAGGTGATGAGGGAGGATCAACTTGAGGTGAATGGATGTGAATGGAGGGTGATGTATGAACAGCAAGATGTGATGGAGAAGTGGATATGGGAGGATGAGAAGATGATGGAATATCTTGCTCATGATGGCTAGGTGGAGTAGTGAAAACCTCATTGGCAATGAAGGCCTCCCATGGAATTTTTTTCTGTTGTAACTGATGCATAACCACCATCTTGATAAGTGAATGATGAAAAAGGCTCTGTATTTTCTAATTTTAGTTTCTCTTTTGCACAATGTAGGTCATTTTTTCAATGATACGGAAAAGATAATATGGTATATGCAGCATCCTAACTCTAGTGAAATGCATAAGAAGTCGGATGTGGTTAGAGTAGAGGTGGGAAAACCTTCCCTCACAAGAGAAATACCTCTTTATTATCTTCATAATCAGTGCATATCTATCAAGAAGATGAGAAAAATGGAATATGGGCTTGTGGTGATATTTATACCTAGGTTTAAGG
This sequence comes from Pinus albicaulis, assembly GCA_034641835.2. Lineage (NCBI taxonomy): Eukaryota > Viridiplantae > Streptophyta > Pinopsida > Pinales > Pinaceae > Pinus > Pinus albicaulis. The sequence goes on along the minus strand of CM076579.1, from coordinate 92,432,425 downwards.
TATGGTTCAAAATAACTCATGTCCAGGTTTGCTTGCTTCAACCACTTTTCTCCCACACTTGGTATCCCTGTAGCATCTTCAATGGCATCAGTGGACATCTCAAATGTAACCCCAGCAAGATTTACCTGCTTGTCATGTAGATTAATGATGAATAGTATTGTTAGCTCTAGATGATTTTGGACCTGTTGCACCTTCTCACAATACTCAAAGCAACCCACATGTTTGAAACAAGATACAGTGAGATGAGAGGCCATGAGTTCCTTAGTGGTGATAGTTTCAAATCTATCTATCTTCCCTCCCTTGTGGTCATGCCTCCTTGACATTTTTGCCTCACTACCACTGTCTTCACCCTTAGACATTTTAAAATTTGTTTTGGAAACCCTATGGCTGATGTCAAATGAATGAGGTGAAGGAATGAAATGACAGCTTTGTAAATGAAGGGAATGAGTGAATGGGTATAGGTGTAGTAAATGAGTGAGGGGTAAACTAAGTCAATGACAACCCTCAAGCAATGCAATTACTCTTGTTTATGACTGATTTTCTTCAAGGAGGATGAAATAGGAATGAAATAGTGATTTCTAATTTGTAGCTAGGGTTTGATTAGGGTTTCATTTCCATTGATTAAATGACGACCAAAATAGCTTAAAAATAGGGTTCATGTCAGGTACTTACCCCTCAAGAGTGATTGGAGAACCTTGGCAAGAGTTTGGAAGCAATTTAACTTGATTTGGATGGCCCCAACTCTTAGCAAACCCTTATGTCCAAGCGTGCAGTGCCAGCAGCTAAGGGCACAACGCCAAGCTAAGCACGCAACACTAATCCTCGAGTGCGCAACGCCAAGGAAATCAGCACAATTTCTTCTTAGCAAGAGATTATCGCTTTGACAAGGGCATAGCACCAGCTCCCAGGCACACAACGCCTTCAGAAAAGGTGTGTAGGAAAAATGGAAAGCGCGCAGTGCCAAGCCAAATGTGCAATGCCAAGGAAAATTAGTAGAATCTCACTTGAAAACTCACTAATTCTTCTCCTCTTGAAACTTCTGAAGCTTTGCAAGGCAACAATGGTTATTTTGAAGTGCTTGATGGGCTTTTATAGGCTTGAGGATTTAATTTAACTTTTAAAACCCACTTTCTAATGTTTGAAACCCCTTTTCCTTCTCTCACCGATATTCTTTAGACTTTTTTCTTGCAGATTTGCTGAAGTCATGAAGTTGAATTGTCTTTTTCTTTTTAAGGCATGACAAGTTCATTTTGACAACTTTGGGATTTAAATACAAAGTAGCATCTTTAAAATCTTATGTAGTTTCCACCATAAAGTTCAACTCATCTTTTCCACCTTTTCTAGCCACTTTTTCAAAACCCTAAGTGTCTACAGTTCTTCACAACAATCATCATTGTTGTCTTCTAAGTTCTCTATAGCTCTTTCAAGTTCATTAATTTCTACCCAGTTCACCTTACCTTTTTTCCATATTCCATCAATCGTTTATGATAGACTTTCTTCATGATTGGCCTTGTGTGCTTTCTCCATGTCATTTTCTGCAAGTGATCACTACATTGTCACTCAAATGGACTAACCAGTTCATAACCCTAGTCATCTACAAGACCAAGTTGTTCCCCTTTCCTTTGATGTAGATTGTTTTCATTTAGGAGTAGACAGTCTACCTCATCAGTACCTTCAACTGATAAATCTTCCAACACTTCTGTAGAAGTGCCAAACCTTGTCTATTTTCCTCACCTGCGGGTTCTGAACTGAGAAGATGATCCTTCTTGGAAATTTAAGGTCCTTCTTGAATAACCATGTCCTCACATTCTATTGCATCTGATCTAGATTCTAGCAAAGGAAAAGCAGTGCCTGAAACATCCAAGGATAACCTTAAAAAATGTAAAACCCTAATGACCTAGTGGGAGTGTCCTTTGACCTGATCTTGATTGAAATTTGACTTGGAGATTTTCAAGTGAATATAGAGTATTGTCATATGTTATTATGCCAAAAGGGACATGGGAGTGAGTTAGCAACAGGAAACCCTAGAGGGAGGGTGGAGTTTATTGACAGGGGAAAATAGGGAAATGAAGTCTAAGGTAGGAAAGAAAGATGAAAATTAGAAGTATAAGCCCATAAGGAGTCTTTTAAGAGCAACAAGGTGACTTTGAGAAGACCAAATGAAGAATAGTGAAGATAGGTTTATAAGGATAACGAAGGCAATGAGATTTCTAAAAATCAAGATATTCAAGGAATATTTTTTTCAAAAAGCTATAACCATTCTATAGTCTTCCAAAGACAATGAAAAATACTGATGACTAACAAAAACGAGCCAAGCTCCACTTCTCTCGATTTCCAAGGGAACAAAGACCTACTTTTTAGGGAGTTGTTGGTAGCTACCCTCTAGAATAAATAGGCCATAGCAAGAGCTCACTAGGATTCGAAGTTTGGATATAGCTATAACACTCTTGGATTTCATATTAAAAATTTCTGACTTTCATGTTTCATGTAAAAGGTTGGTTATGAAATAAGATGAGCATTTGGATTCTTCTCCACTAAGTTAATTTCAGGGAGTTAAGCTTGTGGGTTAGGGCCTAATCCATTTCCATTAGTTTCTATTTTGTATATGTGTTTTTCCCTTATGTTGTAGTATTTGATTTCTTTCATTTCATGTTTGGTAGCATATGAAACCTTAAAATTGTGTGCTAAGCATCCCACTCTCACCTCTTCCATAGGAGTTTGAGGAGGAAGGTCTTCCACCATAGACAAAATATATTTTCAGTTTATGATTTCTTGGAAAATTTATATAGTTTTGATTTCTTATCATGAACATTTTGTCGGTGTAGAGGTAGATTTTTGCTTCAATTGCATAGGTAAGTTTATTTAAATTCAACTCATCTTTTCCACCATTGTTAGGATAAGTTTTTCAATGATGAATGCATGAACGAGTATCTTTATTGCAGGTTTGGATAGATCAAAAAAGAAGGACCCCTTCAGCACGATCCTCTTCAGTCTTCACCTTCATCAACCACCTTCCACCCAAGTCACCTACAACCCTGTTTTTGAGGTCACCACTACATCACTGAGAGCAACCTTGAGGGTGAAATATGGCCTTTGTGAGGAGTTATGAGCTTGGCCCAGGGTTTGGATACCCTTCATCTACCAAGATCCACATGTATCCCACCTCTCCTAACCTTTCGCCCATAATTTATAGCCTCAGACTCCACTTGGTCTGTTTCCTATAGCTTTTCAGGACATCCTCTAGCACTACATGAAATCCTATAGCAGCTTCCTATAGTGGAGCCAAACACCATATCCTTCATCCCAAAATCATTCTTCCACCTCGTCTAAGCCTAGCCAAGCCACCAATAGACCTTTAGCTCTGAACCTTTGGTCGAGGAACCCTCTTATACCACCTAAGCACATCCTTCTTTTGTTGCAAAACAGAGTCATTTGAATTGATATTAGTCCACTACAAGATGCATCATTAAAACATATAGGTTAAGCATTAAGTATATAGGACTTAGTTAGTCATTAATTCATCATGTGTGCTCTATATTAGCCTCCTTTTCTAGAATTCAATTCGGCAATCTAGAATATGAACACTACTTAGTGTAACTTCCTTTTCTTGCATTAGCATAAGTGTGCATCTTCCTTTCTGTAAAGAATTAGATGAATCAGTGTCATATAGAGTAGTTTCTTTCCTTGATTGATAGAGTAATGGTTATGATCTATTTCTAGTCTTATATTACATTTAGAAGTGTGACAAACTTCCTTTCCTAGAAGTAACCCTAGCATTAGCCCATTGTAGAACTAAGATGAGGATGGCATGATTAGAGCTCATCTGTTGTGGATATAGCACTATCACCTCCAAATTTGTACAAACCCCGGGTTGATAAAGTAAATTTGAGTAGCCTTTAGGAGTTGCACCACCCTTGGTGCAATACGCTCACCACTTTTTGGTGCCATTGTCAGGGAGGTGTCTAAGTAAATGTTTGTTTATGCTTTAACATTATTTTCTTCTTTCTATTTTACATTCAGTTCCAAAATATTGAGAAATGCAAAAACAATTTGACTTTCATGCCTTGAAGGAGTAGGCATAACCAAGGAAAATTCTTACCAAAAACCCCCACATCCCCACATAGTCACCCTTCACTCTTCTTTAGTGACTGTGAGGTAGAACATCCTATAAGTGAACCACTTGAAAACTTTGAAGAACCTATTGGGGAAGAAGAGGAACTTGCTTCACCTGAGGAACGTGCTTCACCAATTCAAGCCATGGCTGAAACTAGGACCCAAGGAGTCTTTCCGTTAGAGAAAATGATGGAGAAACTAGAATGAAGAACATTAGTCCCCCAACCATTCCACATTTCCATGGCCTTACTTCTACAAATTCTAATACCTTCATGTTCGAGTTTGTTGTTGTCTGCGGGACTTATGACTATGCCTCAGATGAAAAAAAGCTAAAATTTTTCCCGTCCACCCTCAAGGATACAATATTGCACTGGTTCATGGGTTTGCCTGCGAACAGTATCACTACCTAGGAAAAAATGAAAGATTCCTTCAACAACAAATATAGAGACTACTACAAGTCCAAAGAGACTAAAAAGGAGATATTTAGCATGACTTTGGGACCTGGTGAATCCCTGGAGGATTACAAAGAAATATTCCAACTAAAGTATAAAAGAGCCAACTACACCCTTGATCCCAGATCACTCAAATTGGTACTTCTCTGAGCGATCAGGGAAGAGGTGATAGAAACCCTTAATATTTTTCCTAGAGGATATATCTACCAGCTACCTTATGAGGACATCAAAATTGTCTTTAGAACCCACTCTAATGCAGCTAGGAAGAAAGGTAGAGCTAGCCAAAGCATGACCAACACCCCTTCCTCTTCCACCTCCATCAAGCATGAGATTGAAAATATGTTGGAGGACTTCCAAAGTGAGATGTTGCACACCTTTTCTTTGCAAATGGACGCAATGAATATCAATAGGAAACAAGAGGAAGAAAAGAGGACCTTAGCTATTTTTTTCCCTAGATGTACCAAAAAACACCCTCGAAATGAATATCCCCTAAATTTCATGGAGGTTTTCTTGGTATGTGAAGATAATCATGCCACAAATAAGTGTCCCGCCTTACCTAGTCTCAAATTTGTATGTCAAGGTGGGGAAGGAGGACCTGAGAAACTCTGTTTATAAATCAAAGAAGGCCTCAAGGGCCTCGGTCATATCAGTAGGGCATACAAGGTCCACCTTACCCGTACTTCCAAGAAAACAAAAATTCACCTATGCAGTATTGGTGCACATCCACTCCTCCATCATGGCCTATGCTTCCTACTTGGCATTATCCCCATCCATATCACCCTCAGCCTGTAAACCAACCCTTCCACCAGTATGTTCCTCAACCACCTGAATGGAGCAACCCATTGCTAGGATGGAGGCCCCAACACAACTAACCATCTACTTTATTTCCTCCACCCAAACATCAACCTCAACTCACTCATTCTAATCCACCTAAGTTTCCTCATATTCCTGCCCAACCCAATCTGAAACCCAAAAACAAGCAGGAACAATAGGTTTACAGTGGGGAAACATCCTATCCAGCTTATGTTATTCAGAAACATGAAATTAACCTCAGATTCGGAAGAGTAATCCCAGAAAATCATCCTCAATCTCCACCTATAGAGAGCAACCCTCAAACCAATCAACCTCCTTTTCCTGAGCGCCTAATCCACCCTAGTCAACACACCACAAAAGAGACTGAACTTATGGGAGAATTGAAAAATCTATGTGTGAAAATACCCCTTCTCCATGCCATTAATAATGTCCCTATTTAGAATAATCTCATCAAAGAGAAATGCTTTAAAAATCTTATGAGAAAGAACAAATAAACCCCCACCATCAATGTTGTAGGATATCTTTCTGACTTAATTCTGGGAAGGGTGATATTCCTGAAGTACGTGGACCCTGGAAGTATAGTAGTAGATGTACACATTCATGGTGCAATAGTCCCCCGAATTATGATTGATCTTGGGGCTTCCATCAATGTGATGACCAAGGAAACCATGTTTAAACTAAACCTCCAAGGAGCCTTCAGAAACACCACCATTTTTCTACAAGTGACCACCAATGTTCTGCAACTTTCAGACATATCCATAGTAGCTCTGAAAGGAATTATTGAGGATGTTATGGTCTTGATTTATTTCTGGAAGTACCCCATAGATTTCCTGGTCCTCCAGCCAAAAACAAAGTTTAATGGATATCCTCTTATTTTAGGAAGACCTTAGTTGGCCACTGTTGGTTCTTATATCAGTTGTAGGGCCGGAAACATGAATATCAATAATGTGCCCTTATCCAAGAAACTGATTTTATATCCTCCTGCCCAACCTTCCATTGACCATGACCTACCCTTGTGGTTGGAGGATGAAGAAGAAGAAGATGATTTGTACAATACCACACCCTACCCCATTTGTACCATATATACTATTCTTAGAGGGGGGAAACCTAATGAAGATGATCTCATTAACCAAATCATTCAAAACCAACCCCCCACTCCCATTCCACTTGATGACATACTGAGAGAATATGAAAGCCACCCTTGGACTGAGTTGCACTCAATTGACTCAACCTATGAAGCCACCAAGGTTGTAAAATTTGGCCGACCTAAATCCCTGAACATTAAATCATCCCTCTCATCCAAAGAAGAAGAGAAATTGTGCCAGCTCCTAAGGGAAACCTTAAATTATTTTTCTTGGGACTACAAGGACATGAAACGGGTGAATCTTTCAGTGTGCACACATCATATTTAAATTAAGGAGGGATGCAAGCCTGTGCACCAGCCCCAAAGGAGGATGAAACTAGCCTTAAAAGACATAGTGAAGGATGAACTACAGAAGTTGTTAGATGCAGGTTTCATCTACCCCATGTAAGTTAGTGAGTGGGTGTATCCTCTTGTTTTAGTCCCAAAGAAAAAATGGAAGTGGTGAATCTATGTTGAATACCGCGAGATAAAAAAAGAAACTAAGAATAACCATTTCTCTTTTCCCTTCATCGACCAAGTCCTAGATGGTATTGCAAGAAATAAGTATTTCTCTTTCCTAGATGAATTCGGTGGATATAACCAGATTCAGATCAGCTCTGAGGACCATGACAAGACCGGATTCAAATGTCCCTGGGCACTTTTGCTTACAACGTCCTTCCCTTTGGCCTGTTAAATTCCCTTTCTACTTTCCAAAGAGAAGTCTTGAGCATTTTTTCTTAACTATTCCATGATTCTATAGAGATCTACAAGGGAAATTCCACACCTTCTTGATATGATTTCTAGGACTCTCTCTCCAACCTAGGATAAGTGTTGAGGAAGTGCATTGAAATGCATCTCTCCCTGAGTCCTAAAAAGTGTGAATTTTTGAAGAGGGAAGGGATAGTCCTAGGCCACTCTATATCCCAAGTAGGAATATAGGTAGACCCAAAAAAAATCACCATCATAAAAAGGGTGCCTATTCCTCAAAAGAAGATAGATGTTAGAATTTTCCTAGGTTATGTTGGTTACTATAGGAGGTTCATTAAGGACATAAGAAAATTGGCTTCACCATTATTTGGATTGTTGGCCAAGGATTCTAAGTTTTTCTGGTCTATTCTTTGTCATGGGGCTTTTGATATCATCAAGGAAAAACTAACCACTGCCCCTATACTTCGAGGTTCCAATTGGGCTCTGCCCTTCCACATTCATATAGATAAATCAGATAAAGTTATGGGGACATCCTTGGGACAATTGGAAGATAAATTACCCTATGCCATTTATTTCATTAGCAAGAATATCTCCAAGGCTAAACTTAAATATATTTTCACCGAAAAGGATCTCTTAGCTATTGTCCATTCTTTAAATAAATTCAGGCACTATATTACTGGTTGTCATAATCTTGTACACACTGACCATGACGCAATCAAGTAATTAATGAATAAACCTGATGTTAATGTTAGAAACATTAGATGGTTGTTATTGTTGTGTCAGTTTGATTTGACAATTGTTAATAAACCAGGAAAGGAAAATGTTGTTGCATATTTCTTATCTAGACTAACTTTATATGTATATGAGGAAGGAATGGTGGATGATCAACTTCTGGATGAACATTTATTTTCTATTTTAGCACTCTCTCCTTGATTTGTTGACTTAACCAGCTACCTGGTTTCTAAGAGGTTTCCTCCAAACCTTTCATCAAAAGAAAAGAGAAGAATTATATGAAAAGCCACCCCTTTCACTTGAGTTGGTGGTAATCTTGTCAAATTGGGTCTGGATCAAATTATTAGAAGATGTGTGAGGGAATGTTATGAAACCAGCTCCAAAAATAGAAGGTAAGAGAGATCAACGCCTTAGAAATAAGCCACTTTGAGGGGGAAACCTCGTTTACCTTACAAAAATGAACAATTCTTGGACGATACAAATAACAAAACCTCCTTTCTATATAGAGGAGTCCATGGGGTCATAATATAATCCTAGCCGACCTAAAAATAATAATGTAAGGGCATAATAATAACAATATGGGGGTTCCAGGGGTATAACAATAACAATAAGGGGGTCTACACTAACAAAAATAAGGGACTACACTAGTAATATAGGTACCTAACATGCCCCTCTCATTCAAAGAGTGTTGTCCTCAATGCTTGAGTAGCTCTGGATGCTTCTGTATAAAATTCTCATCCTCTGATATAGAATATTCAGTGGGTAAGTTATTCCACTTGATGAGATACTCTAAAATTGATCAATTTGGAAGTTGTCGAGTTCCTATTTTCGTGACTGCTTCAGGTTCCAATATTATTTATCCTTCCTCATCAAGTTCTGGAAATATTGTTTGAACTGGAATTTTTTCATCTATAACCTTCTTTAAGCATGAAACATAGAAAATTGGATGCACTCGAGAAGAAGCAGGAAGCTCCAATTTGTATGCCATAGTACCAATATTTTGCAACACCTTGTAAGGACCATAGTACTTTGGTGATAATTTATTATCCTTCTTAGCTTGCTTGAGGGACATTTGTTTGTATGGTTGTAGTCGTAAAAATACCCAGTCTCCTACATCAAAACTTCTCTTGCTGCGATGTTGACATGCCTATTGTTTCATTCGATTTAGTGCCAAATTTAGGTTATCCTTTAAGAGTTGGAGAACTTTTGTTGATGCTCGATGTGATCTTCCATTACTTGAACCTTAGAATTTCCACTTAAAGATGATGTGATGGACGGTGGATGATATCCATAAAGTGACATAAATGGGGTCATTTTTTTTGCAGTATGGAAGGAAGTGTTATACCACCATTCAACCAGAGGTAGCCACTTGACCCATTATGTTTATTTATCAGATACAAAACAATGAAGATATCCTTCCAGACATTTGTTCACTATCTCAGTTTTCCCATCGGATTGAGGATGATAAGATGAATTATCAGCTAGTTGAGTACCCAAAAAAGAAAATAATTATGTCCAAAAATTTCCAGTAAAAATGGGATCTCTGTCGCTTACAATAATCTTTGGGTTTCCATGTAGCTTTTGAATTTTTTCCATAAATGCAGTATCAAATGTACTTGCTTTAAATTGATGAGATAATGCACAAAAGTGTGCATACTTGGTAAGTCTATCAACTACCACCATTATGACACTCTTTCCTTCGGATTTAAGTAAACCTGTGATAAAATCCATTGAAATCTCCTCCCAACATCGATTTGGAATCGATAAAGGTTGTAAAAGACCTGGGGTCTTAATTGTCTCAACTTTATTTTGCTGGCAAACCAAACATTCTGCCACAAAAATTTGCATATCAGATTTAAGGCCATCCCAAAAAAATCTTTCTTCACCCTATGGTAAGTTTTTAAAAATCCTTAGTGTCCTCCTAAGGGAGAAGTGTGCAATTCCAAAAGAATCTTTTGTTTTAGTTGGGAATTCTTAACAAAGATATAAGTGATATTTGTACCATAAGGAATCATTTTTCCAACTAAATGTATCAGATGTAGTGGGATATTGCTGCAACTTTTGAATGAGTGTCCACACTGCTTCGTCCTTATTCCATTAATCCCTTGCTTCGGTTATCCAATCCGGTTGGATAATATAAATATAACAAAGTAATGCTTCCACCTCTTCATCCTTTCTTAATAGTGCATATACAACAACAATTATCTTCCATTTTTTGTATATGATTTCAAAGTCATAACTCAAAATCTTTATGACTCATTTTTTCTGCTCTTCTGAAGATAGTCTTTGTTCCAAAAAGTATTTAAGACTATCATGATAATTTTTTACCTTGAAGTGTCTTCCCATTAGGTAAGGTAGCCATTTCTTTAGTGCATGTAGTATTGCGAACATTTCCTTCTCATAAATATCTTTACGTAAATACTTTCCTTTTATTGGATGTCTTTCAAAAGAAATGGGACTTCCTTCTTGCATAAAACAACACCAATTCCATTTCCTGAGGAATCACATTCCATAATAAAGGTTTTTGTGAAGTCTGGCGTAGCTAAGACCGGTGCTAAGCACATTGTCTATTTAAGATTTTCAAAGGCCTTAGTTGCTTCAAGAGTCCATGAAAATGCATCTTTCTTCAATAATGTTGTTAGAGGTGTTGTTGTTCTCCCATAATTCTTAAAAAACTTGCGATAATATCCTGTTAACCCGAGAAATCATCGCAACTGATTTATGGTTGTGTGGACTTCCCATTCCTTAATAGCTTTAATTTTTTTAGGGTCTACCTTAGCACCCTCGTGAGATACCATATGACCTAGATATTCCACCTCTTGTACTCCAAAGAAACATTTGGAGGTTTTTTCATATAATTGTTTATCCTCCAATAGTGTGAGCACCATGTCAACATGTTGAACATGATCCTTCCAAGACCCATTTTAGATTAGTATATCATCAAAAAATACTAACACAAATTTTCTAAGGAAGAGTTTGAAAATGGAATTCATCAACCCTTGAAATGTAGAAGGTGCATTGGTAAGGCCAAAAGGCATGACCAAAAATTTATAATGACCCTCATGAGTTCGAAATATTTTTTTTCAGAATATCTTCGGTCTTCATTCTAATTTTATGATAATGAACAAAGTTCCAACTTGTTAAAATAAATTTCTCCATGTAATTCATCAATCACAGGGATGGAAAATTTATCTTTAATAATGCGCTTATTGAGCTCCCTATAATCTGGACACATGCGCCATGATCCATCCTTCTTCTGCACCTTCCATGTTCATTTGTTTTGTGGTTTCGAAGATTCTTCTGGAGGATTTTCAAGTCTACAGTGTCTGGCTATGTGTACAAATTTTCGACATTTGTAACATTCAATATTATTTCTTAAATGTTCAAATTTATTGATGTTTTTTTGAGCCCTCGGAGGTTCATATTTGACAGATCTCCTGGAATTGTATTAGTTCCTAGGGTATGTGCGACATTCTATAGCTTTATGACCAAATTTTCCACATGAATAACAATAGCCATGCAAAATATGTTGGTACCTTGATGGAAATATTCATCGAGGAATTGTATTCCAAGATTGTTCTTGCGAATCTTGTCCAATGAAGTTTACGTGCATGTCAGATCTCATAGGTTCATTGTATTTTGTTGTAGAAGGTCCTGCTTCTTCTTCTTCTTTATAACTGAGGCCAATTTTTTCATTGTAAGATCATTGATTGTTGATGAGTTCTTCCAATGCCCTTGAGCTATTGGCATAGTTTTGGACATTTTTTCCCTTCTTCACTTCCTTACACAGTGAGACTAATTTGGCTTCTAATGCTTCCCTTTCTTGGTTGATTTCTTCCAACTTCTTTTTAAGTGACTCATCAATACATTTGTGTTCTTCAACTTCAGTTTTCAGACCTTGAACTTGTTCTTCAAGAGTATTGGAATGTATCTTCTCAACCTTGAGTTCTTTTATAAGCTTGATTGCCCCCTTAAAAAATTATTCTATGGTCAACCCTTCATCTTCGTTGTTTGATGCCTCTTGTTTATTGTGCTTAGCCATAAACAATACTCTCTCATTGGCTTCTTATTCGTTGTCACTGTATTCATCAGATGATGATATATCTTCTTTTTCTTCACACTTGTAGGTGCAGGTCTTTGCCTTTGAAGGTTGTTTGTCCCTATTGGTTTTCTTAGATGCAGCAAACACAATTTCTAGATGTGAAGTACCCTATTCTTCATCAAGTCTCATTTCATATGCTATGAGAACTCCATTTAATTCCTCTTTACTAAGTTTTTCCAGATTTGCACTATATTCTAAGACCGATACCTTTAGGTTGAATCTTCCTGGTAACATTCTAAGAATCTTTCGTATAATAGTCTTCTCATCAATAGGATCTCCCAATTCTTCCAAAGTGTTGGTTATTTCATCAACGTGTTGGAAGTATGCAAAAATGTTGACATCTTCTTTCATTCTGAGTTGCTCAAATGTTTCTCTGTAGATTTGAAGCTTTGCTTCTTTGAAATTTGAGTCACCTGCATATATATTCTCAAGCTTGTCCCATACATTTTTGGTGGTTTTACAACCCAACACCTTATGATAAGTAGATTCAATAAGTCCACTGATAATAATGTTTTTTTCTTTTTCATCATTTACCAAATTCTTCTTACCTTGTTCATCCGTAGGTGATGTAAATCCATTTTGAATAGTGTCCCATACTTCGTAACATTGCACCATGAGACATACCTCCATTCTTCCTTTCCAAAACGCATAATTATTTTCATTGAATAGAGGTACACCATTCTTGGTATGCTCCATGACCTCCTTCCAACTGTTAAACTGCTATTGAAGGAACTTGACTCTGATACAAATTGTTGGAAATACTGAGAGGGAGGGTGAATCAAAATTCCTTTCAATTAGTATTATTATTAATTTTTCAGAGCATTAGTTAATCTTCAATTATTATCATTGTTTGTACAATGATAGCAGTAAACAAAAGGAACACAAATGCACACAATTTTTAAGGTGGAAAACCTCTCCAGGACAAAATTCACCTGAATTATTTTCTAATGATTCTTTAATATTCAACTCCAATTGAAAATAAAAATCCAACTTCCTATAATCTAGAAAGGCATTCTTCTCCAACTCCCACTAGATGGATGCTCCAATGCCCAAGATTCTTCAGTAGTCAATTGAATGAATGCCCCAACACCCAATGAGCTACAACTCACCCTAGCACCCTAAATTTTTCACGGCCTTGAACCTGTTGGTGACTTCATGCATTAGCCTAGCACCACCCTACCACCCTACAGAAGAATAAAACAAGAATGTACTCCCGTACCAGGGAAAATGGTCCACTTTACAATGATATAGGACGATGTAGAAGAATAAGACACACTAGACCATAACCCCAACTATGACACAACCACCTAATGATGATCCTAGACCTCTTGACACTGCCTCTTCAACTCTTGGCAGATAGACACTTGTACAATTTTTACAATGATGCATTTACAATGACTTAGTACAATGATACCTTTATAATGACTGTATGCAGTGCTGCCCACTTGAAGACTTCATGTGGTGAACTTCTTGCTGTTGTTCTGCACCTTGATTTCTACTCTTTTCATGCTACCCTCTACTGCACCTTTCTTTGATTTGCTGCCCTAGAAATTCTGTTCCTTTGCAGCCCTTGACAACACATGATCTAGATTTTTCTTTCCTTTTAGAAGCTTGATATTGAATTTAGTGTATCCATGTTCTTTCATATCCGAAATATGTGATTTTTGGTCCTGTAGTATTCCTTTGAGTCTTCTTTCCAATGCCACAGGACATACCCAATTTGGATTCTTCAAGGGAGAGTTATTCTCAATCTCTCACAATTCCTTAATTATGGACTAGTTCA